>JAOSBO010040257.1:0-10960 GCA_027563915.1 Erythroxylum rotundifolium | reverse complement strand
ACCCCTCCTAGATGATATTGCTGGACTAGAGATTTTTGCTTCTGGATTTCGACGTTTGATTATTCTTGTGTTTTTTTAATGTACTTCGCTTTCATGCACGTAATAATTTTTGTGAGATGGAAGCCCCGTTTTCGTAATCTTGATACGATGTCGTTCAGTGAGTTAGTAGAGAAGCTACGTACTGCTACAGATAACTTATTCCCAATTGCAGAATTATTATTATTTTTAATTCCTTCACATATTTACAATTGGATGAGTCTGATTTTTTTTAATTACATTCAACGCATGATTTTTTTTATCATATCACGAATATTCTCTATTAGGCGTCTAATGCGCCTAGTTGATGCTTTTCCAATAAGCTTTTGTACGCTTTTTTTTTCAGTTAGAGAACCCCTCTGCAAGATTTCGCGCAACAAGCCGCCAATAATTTGGAAAGCTTCTTCTACGTAAAATTTCTTCTCCAACTAATGACTGTTTAAAAGAGGCATTTCTGCAATAAGAAGTTGTCCTAGATGCCACATAGTGGAGGAGAATCTGCTACGTACTTTAACTACAAGACTACTCTTAGCCCCTTAATACATGAAGACATTTCACAGTTAGCTTGAGACGGATCTTAGGTGGAAGGTTAGCTGGATCATGCATATGACGGTGACATGCGAAAGCTCCAAGGTGATTTAGCACGTTAGATCAAGCATGGTGCAAGTTTTTTTGAGTTTCAGATCGTGTATAAGCTAACGTTAGATCAAGCATAGTGTAAGTTTTTGCAGAGTTTCAGACCGTGTACGAGTTGACAAGGCTAGGACTAAGTTCTTGATGGACTAAAGACTTAGTGGATACTCAAATGGACAAGCCATAGCTAATGAACTTGACATGAATGGCTTTGGCTTGGATGACTCATCATCAACAGGTAGAGGTCGTAGGGATCTTGGATGATGTGGCGAATAAGATCACGGAAGATAAATATCTGCACTAAAGGATAAAGACCACGTAGGAGTATCATTTGAAGATAATGGACATCTTCGTGGATAGGGATAGATCATGTGTAATCTTTTATCTTGTTAGTTAGGATGTAGATAAACCTTACCGGATAGAGTACTTTTTAGGTAGGGATGTAATCTTATAGGATAACAATGTAATCTGATAGGATAAGATGTGCTCGTGATTAGTAGAGTTCTGATAGGACTCTAACTTGTTTCCCAAGCCTTGATGCCTATATATAGCTCATTTGAGCCTTGCTCTTCACACAAGAGTTGAGAGAGCATTTTTTCGTATACTTTGAGGGAAGTAATAAAGATTGGCAGTTTGTTGTATCTCTTCTTAGCTTCTATTGCTGCCTTTGAATATTCTACTACTAATGTGAGAGTTATACATTACTAGAGTCGTGAGGTGTTTGAGAACTTGATTGTTAGTTGACGATCATGTGGAGAAGGCTAAGTCTTGCTTAAACGAATCTAAGTAAGATTGTCGTGCAAAGGAGTAGGGTGACTTGTGGATAAGTTCGGTGCTTAAGAAGACCTTTGTAACAACTGGTATCAGAGCCATAATTTTAAGATGGCAGGAGGCAACAATTTGACAGAGCATGTTAACTGAGTGAAGGCACTCATTGGCCCAATTCCTCAAGGTAAGGAGGAGGTCACTTCCTACAAAATTCAGATGGAAATGTTGGCGGAGCAAATCCAAGCATTGCAACATCAAATAGTGGAGTTGATGAAGGCACAAGAAGATACTAGGTTCAAAATGACGATCCTAAGGCGCGTTGCTGCAACATAGGAGACTGGATGTAACATCCCCTTCTTATATTTAGGGTTAGAACCTTAAATTTCTGTAAATGAGAAATCGTAATAAGAAATTAGAAAAATGCATTTCATACTCATGTATAATGTTAGCACATACACACATGAATTTGAATTTTTCACATATTACAATGATTGTTTATGCACTCATTTGGCATTTTCCAGGTATAAATGATTTTTTATTAAAATGATTACGATGTGTATAATGAATAAAATGTTTTGAAAATTGATTTGGAATGTATAAATAGTGATTTACAATTTTTGGTCAAAATTTTGAGAATTTATGATATTTATGAGTATTTTAGGACTAGAAAAAATGTCAAGTGGCAGGACAATTGATAAATGATAGTAGAAATAAGTATTGAATGGCAGTATAAATTTTGACAAATGACATTAAGAATTGTTGACAAGTATCATTAAAAATTGGGATATAATGAGATTAGAAATTGGAAGATAAATGGACTAGACATTAAAGAGACCAATTGAGAACTATAAGGCGGTGACATGTGGCAAGTGAGAAGTGTCATTTGCCATGCCACACACCTCACCCTTGTTACTTTATATTGCAAGACCATGACTCATATTCATTCTTCACTTTTGGCTAAAGGTTCTCCCTTTATTTGTTCTTCATCTTCTTCATTTTTCTCCTCCATTTATGACATCTTCAACTTCCACCACGTTAACCCTTGTTCTCATCTTTCACTTGCTATTAAAACACCTAACCTATTTCTCCATGAATGATAGTCGTGTGATGTTGGGAGTTTGGGTTACATGATCTTCAACTTTGGAGCCAAAACAAGTAAGTCTTATATTAATGTTCTTCATGATTTGTAGAATGAAACATATATGGAAATGGTTAGTGATAGATTGATGAGTTAAATGGAGTTAATTATACGCTATAACGTGATTTAAGGAAATGAGCATATAAATTTCTTCTTTTTACATTTATGATGATCAATATTTCATAAGTTGTTCTAGAAATGAGGTTGCAATTGAAAGAGCATTAAAATGATGTAGGAGAAAGTGTAGAAAATTTTGAGTGATAAATGGAAGTTTCATGTTTTGTTTTCAATGTATACTAATATGGATTTCTTTGAATGTTATAAAGATGAACTAGATTGATTTTAAAGCCAAGGAAAGGCTAGTGTATTGTATTAAAATGAGAAGAAGTAAGATGATAATTTTGAGACAAAGTAAAGTTGGAAATGGAGTTAAGTGTGTGCAGAAAATTTTGACATGTAAATGGATGTTACTTGTTTTGTTTTTCAAAGACAATAATATGTATCTTTTTGGTCTTTTTAGAGATGAGCAAAAATGAGTCCAGAGTTAAAGAGAAAGAGTATTATGGTGTCTTGAAATGGGAAGAATTAGTGTGATAAGTTAGAGATGAAATGAAGGTGATAAAGGGAGTTAAACATGTGCAAAGATTTATGATGAATGTGTATAAGTTTGAAGGTTATGTTTTTGGATTGATGACCAAACATAGATTATGATTAGGTCGCAAATGATATTGAGCTAAAATGGAAGTGAGAGTGAAGGGGAAATAATGAAAATAAGTTAGAAATGATAGATCTGCATAAGTTGGGTTATATGTAACTTGTAGGAGTTGGAAATATGGAAATTAGCCTGTAAATGTCAATTGGGTGGACTTTATGTCTGCTAGGCAGACATTCTTTGAAATTTCAGTGTTCCATCTCCATTCATGTCTGTTTGGAGGGACATACATGTCTACTGGGCAGACATTCTCAGGATGCCTACATAAATGTGCTATTTTAACCCTTTTGACGACAAAATCTCTCTTTAGGTTCTGCGTAGAACGAAATCCTCTTCGAAACCATACTTGAATGACCTTCATCTGACATCCACAGTGAAAGTTATGCCTATTTTCCCATATTATGTACATATATGAGTTATTGACTTGTTAATGCTTCCTTATGATGCATTTGCACTTAATTAGGCTTGAATGAAGCTTGAATTGAACCTATAGTGATCCTTGGATTAAGTGACTAAGCGTGTGATATATATGAGGTGATAAATTGAGGTTACATCTTAATGAATGGATTATTGATATTAAAGTACCAAAAGCATGCGTATAAGGGGAATAAAGATGTTAATATGATTGTAGTTGTGATTCGAAGGAGTTGAGTAATATGTATTAAGTAAAGGTGAATGAAAATTGGATATTATGAGAGCATATAATGCTAAAAAAGATATGACAAATGATTCATTAATGATATTAGAGTAACTAAGTTCTTTGAGCTATGAACTTAAGTGTAAGCTTAAGACACATCAATGATGTTGTTAATGATTAAGTGATGTTCCTGAAATAGTCAAATTGAGCATGCATTATAGATGACACATATGCATATGTGTATAATTAAATGTTTATGTGATTAATGTGTGTGTAATATGTGTATTGCATAATGTTGATATACAGGATAAAACGTTAGCATCCAGTTGTTTCTGGATCCAGGAAGCTAATGCTAATCTAGAGCATACTGTGAGTCGACCTAGATGGTCTTACTTTAAATGATTGTTCTGTTTAAATTTTGTATTAAATTATTATGTGATGTGAATGTGTTGATTTTGGACACTGAATGTCTGAGGCATTTGATGCATGAAAATATTGGAAGTGCTCATTGTATGTGAATTTGACAGAATGTGTGACACTCAACACTGTTGTTGAATTCCAGACTTAGGTCAGATGAAAAAAGTGACTGTGAATGTGAATGTGAAAATTGAGCATAAGTGACTAATTGAATATATGTGAATACATGCACTTCATTACATAAATGCATGATAACATAAAGGTTGTTGTGACCGGAGTAGCCACCGGAAATGAGCTTAAAGCTCAGAAAGTGAAAAAGAGCTTAAAGCTCAAATTGTGGTAAGAGCGTTTGGCTCACTATGTAAAATGAGCCATGTATCCCCAACGAATAAGGGACTATTATTAATGAGCTCAGTATCTACAATGGATACGAGACAGTTATAGGCACTCGATCACAACAATAATAATTGAAAGTGAGTCTTATGAACATTGCATATATAGTTGATATGTATGTTTAAATGATTGAAGTGCACTGTTTGAATTGTTCAAATGTGAATTGTAAAGTAAATGAATAAAGTTTTAGTTGATGCTACATGATAAATTAATAAAGTGATATGAATTATGTGATTACATAAACTGTATGTGTTATGTGATTAAGTAGGCCATTGAAGATGGTCCACTCACAGAGTTTGCAAAACTCACCCCAATTTGCAACATATTTTTCTGGTTTAAAGGAGACACCCAGTTAAATCAACTAGAGTCTAACTGTTGTTTTTGAGTAAGAGATAGAGGTCAGGATAAGATGGTGTCTATATACGTTTTTGTGTTATTTTTGTCTTAAAGAATGTATTCCACAAATATTGTACCATTGTATATATGTGAATAATTTTAATTTGTATGTTTCAAATTTGTAAAGGACCCAAATGATTACTGAAATTCTGCAATGTGTATATTGTTTGTGACAATTGTGATTGAAATTGTTATAAATAAAATGGGCCATTAACGATTATTGGTGTTTCGAAAAATGTTTGTGATGTTTGAGAAAAATTTACAATGAGTTCTGTTTGACTGCTCTAGCGCACCACTTTCATAGGAGGTGTGTCCGAATGCCCTCAGGATGTACGGATACTTGCTTGGTGGAAGTGGGGTGTTACACTAGACATGTCGAGAGCACTGTGGTGAAGATGCATGAACCCAAATTTTTCAAAGGAGTTCAAAAAGCGAAGGAAATTGAGATCTTTTTGTGAGACATGGAGCAGTAGTTTGTGGCTGCGAAGATACCTAATATTGAGAAGGTCAACGTGACGACCATATACTTGGATGATGATGCCAAGTTTTGTTAGAGAACGAGGACCTCTAGGGGAATGCGGGTAGAGATCTCATCGACATGTGGGACAAGATGAAATAAGGAGTTAAAGGATCAATTTCTTCTAATGAACACTACTTAGCTCATGAGGGATGCCTTGAAGAAGCTGAAACAGAATAGATCGGTAAGGGAATATGTTAAAAAGTTTTGATCTCTAATGCTTGACATTGATAATATGTCAAACGAGGACAAGTTCTTCAACTTTTTGTTTGGATTACAACCATGGGCCAAAATGGAGTTGTGGAGGCAAAATGTGAAGGACGAAATTAGTGTAATCACGACTGCTGATGCTTTGGTAGACTTTTGACTGATAAAGGAAACTACAACGGGCTCCTTAAATTCTTCCAAGGCAAAGGCCTAGCCTAATAGGAGAAAAGAGAAGGGGGTGGGGGGAAAAGAAAGACTCCAAGAAGGGAGACTTCAAGAGGAAAGGCAAGCAAAATGGTGGCTTTAATAGTTGGGAGATGTTCTTCAAGAAGGGCAAACTTGCGAGAGAATGTTCAACGAAGGAGAAGATGAACGCATTGATCACCGAAGAAGCAGAGGAGGGCTCGGAGGCAACTCTAAATCCAATCGCCTTATTGATTGCCGTTAAAAGTGAGTCTAACCCTTTTAACAAATTAATATATATAGGGTTACAAGTCAATAGCAAGGAGGTAACTGCGATGATAGATATTGGTGTGACACACTCATTCGTGGAGGAAAGCAATGGTAGGAGCTGTTTACAATGTCCTATTGTGTATAGGGAGCTGTAATGCCAACGTCAATTACATGATCATTCCACTTGAAGATTTCAAGTTGATATTGAGGACTGATTTCTTGAAGGGAACTTTGAGGGGGGGGGGTGGTTAAAGAAGAAAGACTTTAAAAAGGGAGACTACAAGAGGAAAGCAAGCAAAACAATGGCTTCAATAATGAGGAGATGTTCTCCATGAAAGGCAACTTCGGAGATAATGTTCAAGGAAGGAGAAGCTAAAAACATTGATCATTGATGAAGAAGAGGAGGACTCAGAGGAAACTATAAATCTAATCACTTTTTAAAATGTGGTTAAGAGTGAGTCTAACCATTTTGACAAATTAATGTATGTAGGTTCTCAAGTCAGGAGGAAGGAGGAAACCGCGATGATAGATACTGGTGCGATGCACTCATTCGTGGAGGAAAGTGGTGGTAGGAGCTATTTACAACGTCTCAGTGTGCATAGGGACTTGGCATGCCAAGGTCAATTGCATGGTCATACCACTTAAAAATTTTGATTTGATACTGGGGATCGATTACTTGAATGGGGCAAAGGCAATGATATATCCAAGTTTGGAAGGTATGATGATCATGCATGAGAAAAGTTCCTTCTTTGTTAACTGTTGTAGATCTAGTGGTGGAGTGACAGATGATACAATAGTTGTAGCAAATGTGTCGGCCATTAGCATTGAAAATGGGTGAAAAAGGTTATAGAGACCTATCTCGTTGCCATGTGGGATATTAGTGAGGACCACAAGTTAGTTAAGGGAGTTTCGGGATGTGATGCCAAAACAGTCGTCGAAGACTTTTACCCCTCATCGAAAGATAGATCACAGGATTGAGTTGGTTTATGGAGCAATCCCACCTGCACGGGCCCTATAAAAGATGTCCTTATTAGAGTTAAATGAGCTTCAAAAGCAACTTGGTGAACTATTAAAATGATAAGTTCAATTATGTATATATGATTTTGGGATGATTTGGAACTAATTTGACTTATTTCCATATGAATGTTGAGCTTTATTTGGTTAATTTTCACATAATTCAACTTTATTGCTTAACAGGTACAATTGGATAGATTTTGGAGAAAAGGCATAAATTTTGTTGTGGATATTGGATTAAGGTCATTTAAGTATGTTTTCAAAGAGGACTCTGAGTTCTATAACTTTTGTGAAGACCCCAAGGAGAGATTTTGCCGTCTAAAGGGTGAAAATTGCACATTTCTAGAGATGCTCATTATATGTCCACCTAACGGACATCATGTCCCTCCAAATGGACATAAGCAAAGAATGAAAGTAGAAAGACCCGAAAAAGTCCACTTAATAGACATAAGGCCACTTAACAGACATTCACTATCCAAATTCACTCCAAAAGACAGAAAAAGTTTGCTCAATGCACATTATGTCCACATATCGAACTTTGATGGTGATGTTATGATCCTGGTTTCCTTATTTGGCAAAAACTAGGTTTCTTTGAGCCCAAGACACTATAAATACTCATTTTTAAGACTTAAAGAGGGGTTTTGGCACTAAAAACGAGGCTACACACAAAGGAGGCACCCAAAAGAGGAAAAAAAGAGGGCGAAGGAGGATTGAAGCCAGCTTGTTTTGTGTTCTCTCAATCTTCTCTCTCTACCCTTTCTTGGATGTTGATTGTCTTTAATTGCTCAGTTTCGTTTGTGATGTTCTAGAACTAAACCCCATTTAAGGTTAGGGATGTGGCCTAGTTTGGGGATTGATTTATGTTTTATGGATTGGTTGGTGTTGAATGAAAGTTATTGGGTTACATTTATCTTCCTTGTGCTTCATTGTTGTTTCTATGCTTGATCACCATAGTTGTAATCTTAGGAATCATATGATGGATTGAGAGGTGAAGTATGATTTGTGCACTAGGAAGATAAACACATTAGATTTAGAGATAGGGATATCAAGGAATGTATTGAAGAAAATCAAAGTTGCAGCTCCGTTAGACAACACGTACTATAAGTTGATCTCACAAGTAAATGAACGTGTTGTGCACAGGTTTTAGCTCGATGATGATGGGTTGTTGATGACTAGGGGTAATCAAGTGTACGTTCCAAGTTTCAGTAACTTGTAAAAACAATTGTTAAAGGAGACACACAACTCACGTTGGGCTAGTCACCCTTGAGTTCAGAGGATGATGGCTCTCCTAGCTCGTTCCTACAATTAGCTGAAGATGGAGAATGACATTGAGGTGTATGTCAAGATGTGTCTGGTATATCAGTTGGATAAACCAGAGAGGAAGAAGAAGTCAATTTTCTATAACCTCTATCTATTCCCAAAAGACTATGGATGTTAGTTTCGATGGATTTCATAAGATAAAGGTGGATAACATGGCAACAATCCTAATAATTGTAGATCGTTTCTCCCAAGTGTGGGATCTTCGTGCTAGCGCCAGCATTGTGTCTGTTGGATATTACGGCGGAGTCGTTCTATAAGAACATGGTGAGATACTTCAAAGTCCTTGTAAACATTATGAGTGACCAAGAAACTAGATTTACGGGCCAAATATGGACGTCCCTTTTCAATATAATAGGTTACGATTTGAAGTTTTCAATGGCAAATCATCCACAAACAAATGGCTAAATGGAGAGAATCAATGGACTATTAGAGGAGTACTTAAGGCATTACGTAAGTGCAAGTCAACGTAACTGGTTAAGTTTGATTGATACTGCACAGTTTTACTATAACATGCACAGATCTTCTACAACGGAGAAGAGTCCTTCGAGATAGTCTTAGGATAACATCCTCTCACTCCAATTGAGCACTACAAGAAAATAGTGAGTTAGTAACAGAAATTACTAACGGAAATGACAAATATTCTGTCGGTATTAAACATTACCGACGGAATATACCGACAGACAAAAACGTCATAAATTCTGCCGTAGCTAACCTTACCAACGGTAAAGAAACATTTTGTCGTTACCGATGGAACAAAATGACCGTCGGTAAGTTCAACTTAAAAGTTGCCAACTGTCACACTTTTTCCGTCTGTAAGTTACGACGGGATATAATTTCCAATGCTAACTTTACCGATGGTAAGTTCCTAAACCATATATAAATTTAGCATTGAAATGTTTTTAATACTGTCCGTAACTTTACCGACGGTAACGTTATTTTCGTCGGTAAATAAGCTTAATCATTACCGATGGAATTTATTGTCTTTCGGTATAGTATAGATAGTTCCTGACGAAAATTATGGATGTTTCTGTCGATAAAATATTTGATTAAATGTTTTTAAAATATATTTTTTCATTAAAATTTAACCGTCAAAAAATTTTATTAATTAAATATTTATAATATATATTTAATTTGATAGAAATAATTAAATAAAAATTTTGATTAATGATTAAAAATTAAAATATCTTAATTGATAATAAAAACGATACATTGTAAATAATAATATCTGTAATACAAACTAAATAACCAATACTACACTACTGATCAAGAGCTGGTGGATCGTCTAGTTAGTGAGGTGACCTGTTGCCCTTGCCCTTCAATTCATCTATCTCCTGACGGAGCTGAGCATATAGGTCGAACGACTATTGTTTCGCTGCTATCGTCTGTTGTTACACAACCATCGACTCTTGCAACTGACGCATCTTGCAACTGAGTGGACAATGTCTGCACTATGCTCTCAAGCGCCTCCACTTTATTGTTGTTGGACCGTCTAGCAAATGCTGCTGTACTAGACGTAGAGGATTGTGAATAACAGGTATTCAAAAATGATCCTAGTCCGAATATCCTCCCACAATGATCCCTACCACCAACTGCTTCCAAGTAAGTGTCAACCTTATCAACATTTTCGAATTGCTGAGACCACCGCTCAATAGTTTGCTGTATTTGGTCCTATCAAAAAACAATGTTTATATATTAGTAAGTGATAATTATGAAGCATATTATTAATATTAAATCAGAAATTTCACTTACATTTACTTCTTTACAACGTTCGTTGACGAATGTCACCTCGTTATGCTTCTTAGTATGAGTGTGCAGAAATAGTTGACAGAGTGTAGGTGTCATGCCCAAAGACTTTTCCTGCATATGAATAAAATGTTAATTATAACTAAAATATATTTTATAAAGCAAATTCAATTAAAATAAAGCAAAGAAAAGAGATGAGAAAATAACTGTTAATTGTAGATACTTACAAGTCTTTGTGCATGCTCTTGGGAGGTAATAGATCCTCCCGTATGTACGGGAAGACTCTCTCCCTCGGGTCCTCCACGTCTGTTGGCCAAATTATGCTATGAAATCGACATCACCGCAAGTGATGTCCAATACGTCAGCCAACGACTCCAAATGTCTTTAGAAATAAAAGGCGGTCGTACAGTCGCCCTGTGTATCGCACCAACAAAATTGTGATATCATGTACGCGCTCTTGACTCCCATACTCGATATACAATCTCATCGAATTGAGGATCCAAAAAAATTCTTTCTGTAACAAAAGGAAACATATTTGATAAATATTGTTGATGTAATAATAGTTATCAAATTAAT
>JAOSBO010040250.1:0-10961 GCA_027563915.1 Erythroxylum rotundifolium | reverse complement strand
CGTGTACATGCGCAACGGTGGTATCAGAACAAGAAGATGAAACGATAATGACCCACAGTTGGGCTCTGGAAACGGGGGCCGACAACCACAAGAACTATAATTTTGCAAATCAAGAGGACTTTCAGGGTTGTAATGATGAATGAAGGCCAAGTGAAATGAATGGAACAAAAGAAACAAGATAAGTGGCATGTAATAAGCATCAACTATTCCAAAAAAAAGAATTAAAATTCTAATATAACATCCCTTTTTTTAATACTATACTGCAAAACAATTATGTGGACAATTGTCATAATTAGACTCAAATCAGGTTCCCCAAATGTTAGGAGGAACCACTTAGGAAACTTAAAACTGGTGCATTTGAAGTACCAAAGTTCTTACTATTTATTCTTTACTGGACTATGGTAGCAACACACCATCACACTAATCTGGTAAAAGACACTGCTTTTGCTTTGCTTTTTTTTGACGCAACCCATGAATGCTACTTAAAAACACTCAAACTGAGAAAATTGGAGATAAAATATTTACATTAGTTTATGAAAGTGTGCATGCACTCAAAAAGATGGCTCAAGGGGGCCAGCAATGGTAAAGTGTGTAGGGTTTGTGTTTGGGTAAGAAAGGTTTTGCAATGAATGCCTCTTTCATTTTCACAAAATTTAGCTCATCAAGCCTTGATTAAGAATTAAAACAAGTTCTAGAGAGATATAAAATTAAGCAGATACATACAAATGAAAGAATTCAAGCCCAAATATCCTTCCAACAAGGTTGGTGTCTCAATTAAGCAATCTCAAGGTTTAAAAACGAATAACGCACCTTCCTTAACATAACCTCACTTACTTCTTGTTGAAAATATAAAAAATGGAATTAGTCAAAATTTAACTATCATTTAAAAGCATGGATAGTTTTCCGAAAGCATATGTAAAACTTTAAGTTTTTCAAAACTTTTCATTCACAGAAGTATTAAGAACCTAATGTGGGAACATTGTTTAAGTGGTGGTCATGGCGAACTAAAAGGTTGACCGCGGCAAAGTTTGTCCAAGAAAGTTTTAGCTATGGCAAAATATGGTAGAAACAAATGCTTAAGTGTTGATTGTGGCAAAGTAAAAGGTTAGAAAATTGTTGCCGTGATGAAAAATGGCAGAAATATGGAGAGTAAATGATAAACATTAGATGAACGAATCGACAATATCTCAATAGCCAATGAAATAAATACAACATTTAGCACAAAGTAGATTAACTAAGGAAAAGACATAAAAAAAGTTAACTAGTATCCAGGAAACTCAAAACTAAAAACATAAAGACTTAAAGATAAAACAACAAGAAAAAATACAAATGACTCAAGATTGTTCTGTAGGGGAATCAACTGTGGACCTAGACTGTCTAGATCCAGATGGACCTGCTCCAAATGTGCCCTCACCAAACGTGCCAGTGCTGTGCGATGGATCATCCTCATTAGAGGGCAATTAGAAGTGTAGGTGTTTAGCCAGCAAAGCATCTATACAGCGAAGATAACACATATCCCAATCATACATGACATCTCGATGCATCCGGTGCTGGATCTCACCTAAGAGAGTGAGATAGAGTTGGTTGAGATTAGCAGAAAGTCTATCAAGCATAGTAGCAAAGGTTGCTAAGGTGACAAGTGCAAGGACTTCCGGAGCTGGTTGGTCGTGCTCAGTGGGTGCATTGGCTGTTAAGGCTGTACCAACATTAGATACAGATATAGGAAAGGGTGGTGGTGCAAGGGTAGGGTGTTTTAGGTGGTCGTACCTAAAGAGTGGAACCGATTCAAATAGTTATCGTTATTAAACTCAGGTACGTTGTGTGCACAAAAAATGTCAGAAACCAAGTGAGGGAAGGCTACGGTGTTTGTTAGTTTGGGTGTTTGGATGGAGTCATAGAGGGCAGAGGCAATAGCATCAGCTATATGACTAGCCAGTTGTTAGGAGGTAGATGTATAGAGCTTAGCGTTTAGTGACATTGGCTAGGTGGGTGGTGGGAACGATATTGTTACAAACCAAATGCAACCAAGGCCAAGCCTTTGGTTGTAACTCGTAGCATTTAAGGTGTAGCTCAGTATATCATGGACGATGCCAGTCAGCGCCCTCTTGACAGAGGGTGTGAGCAACATCAGCCAGAGGATAATTATGGATTAGTTGGTCAAAATGACAATGGCAACAAGAAGGAAGATCAAAATGGTGGCGGATGTTGGAGGTGGTGAAGGCATAGGGCTCCCTAATGCCACGAAAGTCAATAGCTAGGCGATTATGGATCCGAGCATATGTGGAAAAATGATGAACGAATTTGTCATTACTTAAGGTACGTTCCTTAACCAAGCCAGTTAGTTAGGATGCATGGAGTTGTTGAACAAAAGGGTTGTCTGGAAGGGTTAAAGGAAAGGGTCATTCTTTGATAAGAGTTCTAGCATCAACCTTTTCATATAATTCCTCAAATTTATACTCATTATCAGGTGAGTCAGGTTCACTAGAGGGGGCAGGGTTTTTGGTTCGAGTCATTTGCCTGTAGATGAACAAACTAATTAAAGAACAGAACAAATCAAAACTTTGCCGCGGTGTACTCCACTTCACCGCAGCAAAACATTCCAAAGAGGACGATATATCTAACTGGTCTGCCCTAACTATCAACAGCATATACGATAAAAATGGATGAGGAAGGGAAACCAAAATAATTACAAAGATGAGGAGGAAGCTGCGCAGATAGAGAATCGAGAGTGAAGGTAATTAGGAATGAAAACAAAATGGGAGGAGGGGGGCTTGAGAAGATTTTATGCGGCGTAATAAGGTTGGAAAAGAGGTAAGCAGATGAGCAATAGGTTTAAGAAAATAGAAAGGTGAAAAACAAAAATAATAGGAAGAGGAAATAAATGGTTGAGGACATATGGGGGTAAAATGGTAATATGATAAATTAACATCGAAGATATAAGAGGGTAACCTACGTAGATTCTATCTTTCCCATAGCGAAAGTTTGATTTTTCCATGGTGAAAATGTGTCGAAAGGAAAAATGGAAGAAATAGGAATACGTCACCACGGTGATGTGAAATGCACGCCGTAGCGAAAATAACTCGAGAGAAAATGGAACTAAATAGGAGTGCATTGCTGCGGTGACATGGAATATACGCTGCAGTGAGAATTTCCCAAAAGAAAAAGATGAGGTGGATACTTTTGCCATAGGGAAACCATAAGTTAGCCGTGGCAAAAGTAACCCAAACTCAAAGAGCAACAGAGAATGAAAATGCAACACAATCAATAATACGCAACTTCTCCAAACATGAAGATATATCATGCTTCAGAGTGATCAATCATAGCAAAATAAACGCAAAAGACATAACTAAAAGGGGTGTTATTGAATTGAAAATTACTATTAAACTAAAAACTAAACTACTTTTCCTACTAGGTTATTTTCTCCCCCATACTTACTCAACAAACTAATGCACCAGACACATCATGAACAACCACAAGGCAAAAGTAAGTAAACAAGTGAAGGAAGGAAACAACCTGAGATTTATGGAGGTTTCTGGTTCTCATGGTAAAGCTTCAAGAGATGCCCATTCACCTTAAGCTTAGCTCCAGTCTCTTCATGTAAAAGCTTCACCATGCCAAAGTTGTGCACTTTTGTGACTGTGAATGGCCCATTCCAATGAGTATTAAATTTCCTTTGCTTAAAAGTAAAGCGAGCCTTAAACAATAACACTTTATCTCCCTCTTTGAAGCCCTTCCTCAAGATGCCTTTATCATGCACGAACTTGGTTTTCTCCTTCTAGAGTCAAGAGTTTTCATACACTGCTAGCCTCAACTCTTCTAATTCTTGCAACTGCAACTTTCTCTCCATCCCAGAAGATTCTGAGTCCATGTTTCACTGTTTGACTAGCCAATAAGCTTTATGTTCCAAATCCATTGGCAAATGGCAAGCCTTGTTATAAATTAGGCAGTATGGAGACATCTCAATTAGTGACTTGTAGGCAATCCAATAAGGCCACAGCGCTTCTTCTAAGTACAAACTCCAATATTTCTTGGATGGTTTTACAATCTTCTCCAAAATATGCTTCACCTCTCGATTAGATATTTCAGTCGAACCATTGGTTTGAGGGCGATATACAGTGGAGACTTTATGAGTGACTCCAAATTTTGAAAACAGATTGTCAAGTACCCTATTAAAGAAGTGTCTACCCCTATCACTTACTACATCCCTTGGAATCCCAAACCTATAGAAAATGTTAGACTTAAGAAATTTAGACACTATTTGGGCATCACCTTTTCTAGTAGGTACAGCCTCTATCCATTTGGACACATAGTCTACAGCTAGAAGGATATATACAAAACCAAATAGATGGAGGGAAAGGACCCATGAAGTCAATAACCCAAACATAAAAAATTTCACAAAATAATAGAGGCTACTGAGGCATTTCACGTCTTTTACCGAACCCCCCAAAACGTTGACACTTGTCAGAAAACTAACAAAATGTAAAACAATCTTTAAAAAGGGTTGGCCAGTAAAAACCGAAGTCTAGAATTTTTCTAGATGTTCTCTTTACAATGAAATGCCCTCCACAAACCATAGAATGGCAAACTGAAATAATGGCATCAAATTCTTCAGTAGGCACACATTTTCTTATAACTTGGTCACTGCATATTTGCCATAGATGAGGAGCATCCCAAATATAATGCCTTGCTTCACTCCTAAGCTTTTGTGTCTACGGATTGGACATAAGAGGTAGGGTGAGTCCAGTCATAAGGTAGTTAACGATATGTGCATACCAAGGCTCTTTTAAGAATAAAGCACATAAAATTGTATCAGGAAAAAAATCATAAGTAAGCTCGAAAGAGTCTACTTCCTTTGCATCCTTTGGTAGCCAACTCAAGTGATCGGCTACGCAATTTGTTGCCCCTGGTTGGTCCTTTATCTCGATGTCAAATTCTTGAAAAAGTAATGCCCATCTTATCATTCTTGTCTTGGATTGTAGTTTCTTGAATAGATATCAGATAGCTGCATGATCAATAAATACAGTCACATGAGAATTTAACAAATAAGGCCTAAACTTTTCTAAAGCGAAAACTACTGCAAATAGCTCTTTCTCTGTTGTTGTGTAGTTGATTTGAGCTGCATCCAGTGTTTTTGAGGCATAGGCAATTGCTCTTGAGATTTTCTCCTCCCTTTGCACCAACATAGCTCCTACAGCACAATTAGTAGCATCACATGAAAGTTGAAAAGGTAAGTTCCAATCAAGGGCAACCAGAATAGGGGGAGAAGTGAGTTGAGATTTTAACTCATCAAAAGCATTCCTACATGAATCATCAAAGTCAAATTTTACATATTTTTGTAAAAGCCTTGAAAGAGGTAATGCAATCTCGCTAAAATATTTTATAAAATGACTATAGAATCCTGCATGACCCAAAAACGATCTTATATCTTTAACACAAACAGGATAAGGCAACGAAGATATTACCTCAATCTTAGCTTTATCAACTTCAATTCATTTGCTAGAAATCAAATGACCTAGCACTATGCCCTCATTAACCATGAAATGACATTTTTCAGTTCAAAATCAAATTCTTTTCAATACATCATTTCAAAACTTTTTCAAGACTAGCAAGGAAATTATCAAAAGAACCACCATACACAGTAAAGTCATCCACAAAGACTTTCATGCATTCTTCTAAAAATTCACAGAAAGTCGCCATCATACAATACTGGAAAGTCCCTGGGGCATTGCATAATCCAAAAGGCATCCTACGATAAGTGAAGGTACCAAAAGGACATGTAAAAGTGGTTTTATCTTTTTCATCTAATGCAATAGGGACTTGAAAGTACCCAAAGAAACCATCCAGAAAACAGTAATGAGATTTGCCTACAAGTCGCTCTAGCATCTGGTCAATAAAGGGAAGAGGGAAATGATCTTTTTGTGTGGCATCATTTAGTCTTCTATATTCTATGCACACACGCCAGGAATTTAACACTCTTGTAGGAATAAGCTCATCCCTATCATTTTTAACCACAGTGAACCCACTCTTTTTAGGCACTACATGGACCGAACTAACCCACTCACTATCAGATATGGGATAGATGATTCTAGCACTCAAAAGTTTGGTTATTTCTTTCTTAACCACATCTAGGATAAATGGATTTAATATCCTTTAGGGTTTCTCATTGGTTTAGAACACTCACTCAGTAGGATCCTATGTGTGTAAATAGCTGGACTGATCCCAGGTATGTCTGCTAAAGTGTACCCTATAGCCCTCTTGTGCTTTCTGAAAACAGTAAGGAGTCTATCTTCCTCACAGCTAGACAAGGAATTGGCAATTATAACAGGTAATTGCTCATTTGACTGAAGGAAAGCATACTTTAAACTAGGGGGTAGGGGTTTCAATTCAATTGCAGGTGGTTGCACAACAGAAGCTATTAATTCATGAAGTTCAAGAGAGAACAATTTTCTTCCCTTTTGTTCAACCAATGGTAAGTGAGGTTCCATGCAGTTAGCTTTACAATCTCTATCAATTCCAAGCATTAAACCTTCAGTCTGAGATTTTTGTTGTAGTTAAACAACTTTATTAATTTCTATGTCGAAGTGACCTTCCACGATGCCAGAATCACCTAAAACATTCACAGAAATTCCCAAAGGGGGTCATCATGGACAGTAGAATCAGATGAATACAATTCAGAATCAAAGGAACCCTATTGCTATTCGAATGCAGAGAAAACATCATCAAAAACAATATCAATCATGTTAACACCAAAAAGTCAGTAATCTTCATATGGATGTTTTGTTGCTTCATACATGTTAAAACAAACTTTTTGATCACTTACTTCCATTGTGATGGTGCCTTTTTTCATACTAATCATAGTATTAGCAGTCCTTAAGAAAGGTCGACAAAGAATCAGTGTGGTGTCATGTGCAAGTTCAGAAGACATCTCAAGCACATAAAAATCAATAGGAAAAACCAAACCTTTAACCTGAACCAAAATATCCTCTATAATGCCCTCAGGATACCTAATAGACCTATCAGCCAATTGGAGTACTATCATAGTAGAATTAAGAGTCTTGACTCCCAATGAAGAGTAAATTGACTTAGGAATGACATTAATAGATACCCTTAGATCTAACAAAACTCCCCCTGTGGTTACTTTACCTAAAGTACAAGGGATGATAAAGGATCCAAGGTCTTGGCATTTCACAAGAATTTGAGGTTTAAAAAGAGCAGACACATTTGAGCTTACTTGAACTCTTTCATTTGGCCTAAACTTCCTCTTATGTGTACATAGGTCTTTAAGGTATTTGGCATAAGCAGGAACCCATTTCACAAGATCAAGCAAAGGAATATTGACTTCCACTCTGCTGAACAAATTAATAATTTCCTTTTCATGCTTAGTGTCAGTCATTTTTTTGCTCATCAAATAAGAATTAGGAAAAGGAAGGTCTTTAAGATTTACCTCCTTACTATTGGCTTTATTAGATCCATGCTTGCTTGACTTAATATGCTCCCTTGTTGTGGCTTGTTCATCGTTGCTCTCAAGATTTGTTCCTTTGCTATTCAAAATTGTGGACTTTTTTTCAGCCAACACAACTTTCTCTTTAGAGCTTTCAGAATTCTTCATCTTTTCAGAATTCTCAACTACTTCCTCATCTAAATCATGAAACTTCACTTGCTTCCCACTTCGAAGAGTGATGGCATTCAAACCCTTAGGATTTATAACAATGTTTGAGGGAATAGTGCCACTGCTCTTAGCTTGTTGTTCACTCATATTATTGGATAATTGAGTGAGATAGGAGTTAATGTTTTTAGTCTTTGTCTCCTATTGCTCCATTCTTTTCTTTAAAGCATTGAATCTAGCAGCACTCTTTGATGAGTCTTGTTAAATCAAAGAGGCTAAAGAATTGAACTAGTTGTCATTAGAAGTCCTCTTGTCTTTCACTAATGCCATCATATTATGCAAGAGCTGATCGGTGTCTTCCTTTTATGGAATAGTTAAAGCTTTCTGTTGGTTTTAGAACTACTTAGTAGATGGACTAACCCCTCCACCTCACTAGAATCTATTTGAAGGTCTACTCTCTTCATTTCTTTAACTAAATCAGGGGTTTGCTTTCCATCCCTTGTTATATGTATTAGAATAGGGGTCCTATTTCTGATTTGGCTGACCCTGATAAATAGCAGATACCTCTTCATAACAATTAGGGCAGACACTAGCAATATGCATCACGGATCAACAAGTTTTGCAACTAGGTGTAGTGAGATCCATAGGGGTTTGTGGACAGTGCACACTCATATTTTTCAACTCCGCAGTAATGAGGACCAGTTGAGTAGTCATTTCATTCTCCATAGAGTCTACCTTAGACTCAAAACTTTCCATTTTTCTAGAATGTACTGTTGAAGCTTCCAACTCATGTACTCCTCTAGTGTCTGTCACACTATGCTATTGGTGATTTAGAGCCATTTTCTTAATTAGATCCCAAGTCTCTTTAGCAGTGAGGTCTATTAGTGAACCTCCTAAAGCTGCATCTAACATTCCCTTGTCTTGACCCTTCAGTCCATCACAAAAATACTACAACAACTACTCGTCTGGTATTTGATGATGAGGGCATCTTGACAATAGATCCTGAAAACGATTCCAATAAACACAGAGAGACTCATCAAAGTCTTGTCAATCTGAGTAGATTTCCTTTCTCATTGATGAAGTTTTGGAAGCAGGAAAGTACTTCTCTAAGAATGCCTTCCTCAAATTTCCCTAGCTATAATAGGCATTTACCATATGTCTCGGAAGACTGATGTACCACTCCCTTTCTTTACCCTCCAATAATAGATCAAAAACTTTCCACAACACTTGATATAGAGAAGCACCCACTAGTTTCATGCTTTGGCAAATTATAGACAGGGATTGTAGGTGAATGTAAGGATATTCTCCTTTCAAACCATAAAATTTAGGAAGAGAGTTAATAAGCAATCCTTTTTTCTCAAACTTCGCATCAAAATTAGGGCAAATAGTAGTAAAAGGATCATAATTCACATCAGAGGTCGTAGCTTCCATAATGGTCCTCCTTCTAAGGTTGCCATTATTCTCACCAATTCTCTCCTGCTCTCTATTCCTCCATTATCACCATTTCTAGGTAGGTTGGCATCAAGCTTTTGGTTTTGCAGATTTACTGGGTTTCTAGCCATTATCTCTCTTTGTAATGATTCACTCTCATTGCTTGACAGGCTAGACCCCACTACCTTGCTTGTCTCCTCTACTCTCTTTTCCTTCCTAACTTTTTTCAGAATTTTCTCAATTTCAGGGTATAAGGGTAGGAGTGTAGTTTTTTGGGGCATGCAAGGGAAAAATTCAAAAGAGAATAAAAATGAGCAAATTTGACTTTCAAGTTCACAAAGTCAGGTAAAAAGATGAGATGTGATGGATGCAAGTGTGTGTGGGTGTGTGAAAGTATATATGCATAAGTAAAGAAATCCTCAGGGCTGCATAGAAAAATTGGCCGCAGCGAAGTCAGTAGTTGGCCACGGCATAAATGTCCCGAAAGGGATCCTTGTAAGATGCTGCAAGTTGGGTGTGCTGAAACAAAAAGTTGGCCACAGCAAACTTACACCGAAGATAGCAAACAGAACTCTGAACTATGTAGTTGTAAAATGCAAAGTTTGAAAAATGAAAAGAAATTGGTATCTTTGTTTGTATTTCCAAAAATTCAGATCCTAAGCAAAATGAAAACCTATACTATTATCAGGTGTGAAACTAAACCATCTAAAATGCAATCTAAAGACTCTTAACCAACCTCAGCAACAATTATGATAAAAGTTAACTTAGAGAACCAATTGGTTGGTTCCCCGGCAACGACGTCATTTGATTCGTCCTGGATAGCTAAACTCTTGGAGGTTGAATCAAAGTATTCCAAAAATTGCACTATAGGGTGCAACCCTGGGTCATTCACTTACTAATTAATTATGATGATTTTACCCTCAAGCTATATTAATTCAAAACAAGCACTCTTGAACTAAATTAAGTACAATATCCAACAAAAAGAGCTGAAAAGTATAAAAAAAACTATAAAAATACCACTAAATAATATAGAAAGCTTGGGTTCAATCAATTCATAATATCCATTATCACTTAGAATGTTAGGGGCTTAAACAACCATAACAAGCATCAAGTAGTATAGGACTAACTGCAATCAATAATGTCTTTTATCATTGACCTTTTGGAAACTAAAATCAAAGAGCTAAATTGTAGAAAAATTTAGTTAATCTATAATAATTAACATTTAATCACTAATCATATTGCACATCATAATGAAAGGATTTTGGTGGCTTACAAACCTGATTACATTAAGGTAGCCAATCACTCTTGTACTGCTTAAGCTATACATGTCTTTGCCACAATGAAAATGACATGATAAGAACATTGTCTCAATTTGTATATATAGCTAATTTCGGATTTCAAAAGAACTTATTATAAACTAAATCAATACCTCTAAAGGAATTAAGGTGCCTTAAATATTTGTAGGGAATCTTAATTACACACTTCCCTACTCTTAATTTGAGGGTAGTAAGGGATCTCAATCTCTTTGCAGTGATTTAATAAATTGTGTTGATCATATTAAGGTCATTAACTTGAGCTTTAAAGGATATACCACTTTATCTAGTTAAGCAAGCAATAAGAAAATTGATGTTGAGGAGGAAGCTAGGTAGAGCCTTGATTAATTCAAAATGGCTAATAAAGTTTTAAGGAAGTAAAGCTATATTCAATGGCCTTCTGATGTTTGATCATTCTCTAATGGAAATATGTAACGTGATGCCTGCCTTAGCCTTAGTCTCCCCCTTTAGATTCTTTAATTTCTTAGGATATTAGAATGACTTTCAAGAAGCTATGGTTGTTAGCCCCAAATTTTTTTTTTATTTATTAAGCATCATTAGCTTAAATTGAGTAAATTAGATTAACATTAATTAAGTTGAAATCAATTAGT
>JAOSBO010040239.1:0-10962 GCA_027563915.1 Erythroxylum rotundifolium | reverse complement strand
CTTCAACAAGGGGCAAGCATTCTTCCCAAGTGCACAAATTTATACCAATCGCATCACGCAACAAAGTACCAAGAGTACGATTGACAACTTCAGTTTATCCATCTATTTGTGGATGACAAGAAGTCAAGTACAACAATTTAGTTCCTAACTTTGCCCACAAGACTTTCCAAAAAGAACTCAAAATTTTGACATCTCTATCACTAATTATAGTCTTTGGAATTCCATGCAGTCGAACAACTTCCTTAAAGAACAAATTTGCAATATGAGATGCATCATTGTTTTTATGACAAGCAATGAAATGAGACATCTTAGAAAACCTGTCAACAACCACAAAAATTGAATCTTTACCATCTATAGACCTAGACAAACCTAAAATGAAGTCCATAGAAATATGTTCCCAAGGTGCACTAGGTACAGGCAATGGTGTGTATAATCCGTGAGGCATAACTTTAGATTTAACTTGTTTACACTGAACATAGTTTACATAAATACGTTCTACATCCATACACATATGTGGCCAAAAGAAATGCTCATGCAAAATGTCCAATGTTTTTTATACACCAAAATGGCCTATTAAACTTGTGCTATGAGACTTTCTAATAATTAATTCACACAAAGAACAATTTGGCACACAGAGTCTATTTTCCTTAAATAAAAACCCATCGTGGTGATAAAACTTATTGAATGCAACAGTTTCACAACCATCATACACATTTCCAAAATCAGCGTCAGCAACATACAAATCCTTGATATACTCAAATCCTAATAACTTACTACTCAAAGTAGAGATTAAAGCATACCTGCGAGATAGTGCGTCAGCCACCACATTTTCTTTACCTTGCTTATATTAAATGACATATAGAAACGTCTCAATGAGCTCAACTCATCTTGCATACCTCCTATTTAACTTTCCTTATCCTTTGAGATGCTTCAACGACTCATGGTCAATGTGGATGACAAACTCCTTCAGCCACAAGTAATGTTGCCATAATTCAAGCACTGTCACTAAAGCATACAATTCTTTATCATAAGTAGAATGGTTAAGAGTCACTCCATTCAACTTTTCAATAAAATATGCCAAAGGACGTTTCTCCTGGATTAACACAGCACCTATGCCTACTCCAGAGGCATCACATTCACTTTCAAAATTTTCATCAAAATCAGGCAAAGCAAGCAAAGAAGTGGAACACAATTTATCTTTTAGTAGTATGAATGCCTTTTCCTATTCAGGACCTTACATAAATGGAACATTTTTCTTAATGACCTCCATAGTGGTGCAGCTACAGTGCTAAAGTGTGGAACAAACAGCCTATAAAAACTAGCTAAACCATGAAAGCTCCGTACTTCTGAAACAGATTTAGGTGTTGGCTACTCTTTAATGGCTTTCACTTTATTCTCATCAACCTTAATGCCCTTAGCACTAACAATAAAACCAAGAAAATTAATCTTATCCATACAAAAATTACACTTTTTAACAGTGGCATACAACTTTTGTTCAAGACATCAAGTACACATTTCAAATGATGCATGTGTTCTTCTAAGCTCCTACTGTATATTAAGATGACGTCAAAGTACACAACAACAAACTTATTAATGAATGCACGAAGTACATGGTTCATCAATCCCATGACTCAACATGGACTGTATGAGTATATGGTAATGCCATTTGGTTTCCATTCATCACCCTGGAACGTGCGAATTTGGTGGTATCCCCCAATGAAATCAATTTTAGTAAAAATCACAGCACTATTCAATTGATCTAACATGTTATCTAACCTAGGAATGGGATTTCGATACTTTCTCTACAATCCACACACATCCTCCAACTTCCATCTTTCTTTGGTACTAGTATCACAGGAACATCACATGGACTTAGACTCTCCCTGACATGCCCTTTAGCTATAAACTTCTCCTGTTACCTTTGTAATTCCTTAGTCTCTTCAAGGTTACTACGATATGTTGGCCTTAGGCAATGAAATTCCAAGCACCAAGTCAATCTAATGCTCAATCCCTCTTATGGGCAGCAAACCTTTTGGAAATTCCTCTAGAAAAATATCACTATATTCTTGCAAAAGATATTTAGTAATAGAGGGTACAGAATCATCAAGGACAGCAGCACTAAAACAAGTTTCCTTGTACATCAACATTATAAGTGATTTTTCCATGATAAGCATCTTTAAAATCTCTCCCTCTCACATTCAAGCTCACTTTCTTATCTCTCTTGCACTCAGTGTTTCCCTTTTCCCTATCACTATCTTTAATTTTTAAATTCTCGCTCTCACTTATTTTTTTCTTTTCCCCATTGTGTTTGTTCAGCTCAACCTTTTTTTGCTTTTTCTGACTCCTCTCATAGTCTAAGCTTCAGCTGATCTTCGTATACTTCTTTAGGAGACAATGGCTTGAGGGTTACAAGTTTTCCATCTTTAGAAAAAGAATAAGTATTTAGATAACCATTACGTGAGATCTTACGGTCATACTCCCAAGGCCATACTCCCAAGGCCAACCCAATAGTATATGGCCTACTTGCATCGGAATCCCATCACATAAAACCTCATCAGAATACTTGCCAATAGTAAATGGCATAACCACTTGCTTAGTCACTTTGACCTCGCCACAATCATTCAGCCACTGTAGCCTATACGGCTTTGGATGTTTCAATAATGACAATCCAAGCTTTTCCACTAAGTGCTAGCAGTATTAGTACAACTACCTCCATCAATAACTAGATTGCATACCTTCCCACCTCCATTGCATCTAGTGTAAAATATTTTCCCACTGTTCTTCTGGAGCATCATACTTAGCCTGCAAATTTAAAGCTCTCCTTGCAACAAGTAAGTCTCCATGCTCTGGATATTCTACATCACTTACATCTTCCAAAGGTGACCCTATTTGTTTTAACAATTCCATCATCTTTTATGATCATAGCTCTCTTGTTAGGACATTGAAAAGCTATGTGGCCATACCCTTGACATCTGAAACACTTAGTTTGGCTATTACTGGTCACTAGAGTGGTTTCTTTGTTGTTCTTAAAAATTCCGATCTTTTCTTTAGGAGAGTAGTTGTCTTCCTTAGATTTTGGCATAAACCTATCATCTTTGAATTTAGACAAATACCTCTCTTCACTACTTCTCTTGTAACCTGACTTCCAAGGCAATTCACCACTATTACTAAATTGAGACTGTCTAGTCATTTTTTTGTAACTAAGTTGTTTCTTCGCTTTCATGGCAACACTAACCATATCTTCAATCACCATATAATGTTTTAGCTCAACTATATCAGCAATTTCTCTATTCAACCCACACAAGAACCTAGCCATAATAGCCTCTCGATCTTCTACAACATCTGCCCTGATCATAGTCATTTCCATTTCTTTATGGTACTCTTCAACACTCTTAGACCCCTGTTTTAAGTTTTGGAGTCTCTGATGTAGTTCTCTATAATAATGACTAGAAACAAATCTTGCTCTCATGATAACCTTCATTTCACCCCAAGTTCAGATAGGTCTCTCCCCATTTCTTCTTCTGTTAATTTGAACCTGATCCCACCAAGCTATGGTGTAGTCTGTAAATTCTACAGTAGCTAATTTGACCTTATTTTCTTTTGAATAGTGATGACAGTCAAACATAAGCTTCACCTTTCTTTCCCACTCCAAATATTGGTATGGATTATTTCGACCTTGAAAAGAAGGAATCTTCATTTTTATACTGCTTAGGTTTCGATCAACTTCTTCCTTATCTCTCGGTTCTCTTCTATACATGTCACCTCTTCTTCAACCTCTTATTGCATACTCCCTAGTTTGATATCTATCCCACTCTTCCATTTTTGTTTCAGTTTCAACATTCTCAAATTTAGGTTGGTTGGTCAGTGGTGGTGTTGGCCAACCTCATTTTGGAAATGAAAGATTCATTCGGGTCATTTGTTCTTGTAAAGCTTTTAAAGTTGTGGCTAGGTCTTCTGAATCCCTTTCATTTCCTGCCTTAAACATTACAAAGTAACAAGGAAAAAAATGTGTAATAATGTTAGTTAAAAATAAACCTCACTCACTCCCTTACGTGTTTCACTCTAATAGATAATGATTCACTCGTTTTTCTGTTTTTTTGGCTTTTTTGATGTAAATCACTTTTGCCTTTTACCACTCTTGATTCTTTCCCGAAATTCTTTGCCAACCAAAATTTCCAAACAAATCAAGGACAATCATATTAAAAGTGACACTCTTACAAAAGAAGAAAAACTGAAGAACTTAAAAGGAAGCAATAAGAGAGCAATGAAAAGTATCACGTATGGGTCAAGAACCAAAGAAATTCAAAGGATCAAAAAAGAAACTTTGTAATAGGAATTAGCTTTTCAAAGTTTCGTTGTTCAAGTTTCAAGAATTTCATTTTCAATTCGAGCAATAATGCAATATGACTTCTAGCAATCCACACAATTTTTCTATCAATCACCAAACTTCACAAATTTCAACAAACTTCTTTCGTTAACAACTTATAATCGCAGCAACACTTCAAGATGAACTATCCACAATCTTAGCAAATTACGATCAACGAATCAACAAAGTTTTTTTTGTTTTTTTGGTTTTTTTTTACAAGATCAACCTTAACAAAAAAAAACTAACTGCAAACACAACACGAAGTATGAATTGAAATTAAATTACAAAACAAGAACAAAAAAGACAATGTTAGTGAACAGCAATGGAACGATAACAATAAAACACGGAGCAAAATAAACAGCAAAAGGGAAACAAGGACAAAAGTAAATAGAAATTTGAGCCAGCAAAGAAACAAGAAAAATAAGGGAAGACGATAAGAACAATGGATAGGAACCTGAAATCAAGCCAAAGATTTGATACCAAATGATGCGTAACCCCTAGAATCAACTCGATTAGGAACCCCTTGATTAATAAGATCAAAACCCCAACCCAAGAAATCAAAGTTGTTGGAAGATCCTTCGACGCCTTGACCCAAGATTAACAACGCAATCAGAAACCAAAACACGCAAAGCTATCAAAAGAATGCCACAAACAATTTCTACTAATCACTTAATAAGTTCGTAAAATCGGTTTGTAGAGAACTTCAGGATTGAATCCCTCACCAAGTGACCTAAAAATTATTCTCATCTCATCAGAATAGGAAGTGTAGAAAACTACCTTTTTAAGTCTCAAAAAGTGGGCCTAAAAATGAAAAAAAAAACCTAACTAGAAAAATTGAAAAGTCCGTTAGGAAATTGTAACAATTTTCTAGCAGAACATCCTTTAGTAAATCGGGCATATCTTGGGCTACGAACCTTCGATTGGGCTGAATCTTATACCATTGGAACGCTAAGACAAAAATCTATAGATCGCTCTTCAAGTAAAAGACCATTCAGTGAAACATTACACTTTCTAGCTTTAAAGAATGCTCTTAACAACGAAGCATATTCCAGTTCTCGGGATTAATAGGATAGACACAGAGGAAGCTCATTCTTGACTTGCTTTCGAGCTTAGTGCCGGGAATGGAATCACAGCAAGAGAACAGGGCTAATGGTTGGTTCTTACTTTATTTATTATGATTATGATTGAGATCCTCGGGGCGCTTCTTCTCTCCCTTTCTTGGAGGCTGGTTATGTTGGACAGTTGAACTGTTTCGTCCAGAATCAATGCCAGAATTTCAACTTAAGTTAGAACACATGAATAGCGTTATTGCCTTGATGTTATTGATTGTAACTTGATCGCCAAAGGCCTTTTCTTCATCAACTAGGGTGCATATAAGCCCACCAAAAGCTTCTCTAAGCCTCTTAACATTAGCGCGAGTAATCAATCTTTTTGGCATTGTCAACCGATTGTCTGATAGTTGACTTGTCTTTTGACTCTCTCTTGAACTCATATCTGTGTCTCTTCTTGATCATTGTTTTTCATACGAGGAAGAAACATAAAAATTCTCTGCAATACAGTGTTCTTTATCTGGTGGAACGATAACAACAATCCAAGTACGTAATTTTTGTTTCGTATGCATATGCAAAAATCCTATTTTAATATGATCCATGTGATTATGTTCTTTCATAATTAATTTAACACTTGCACTAGAAAGAAGTAAAGTACAACACCGACAACAGAAAAAGAACAAGGTGTCCACAAGACAAGAAGAGTAATTATTGAATAATTCATCAAACCAGAGTTAAGTGAAGCTTTCTAGAGCAGATGATGAGACAATTGGGTTTTCATGATAAATGGGCACATTGGATAATGATGTGTGTTACAGGGGTGCGGTACTCTATAACGGTAAATGGTGAAACAATGGGTCCTATTTTGCCTAGTAGGGGGCTTCGACAAGGGAACCCTTTGTCCCTATATTTATTTATCATGTGTGCTGAAGGCTTATCTATGTTGTTTACTCGGGCAGAAAGGCAGGGGTTGATACATGGACATAGAGCAGGGGTTAGATGCCCTAAGGTTTCTCATCTTCTATTTGTAGATGACTAAGTATTTTTCTTTAAAGCTATAGAACAGGAAACGAGAGAGGTGAAGCAAATTTTAGAGGAGTATGAAAGAGCCTCGGGTCAAGCGGTAAATTTCCAAAAATCAAGTATTTTCTATAGTCCTAATGTTTCACGGGTTTGTAGAAATAATATTAGCAATATTTTTAATGTCAATTTGCCACTTGGGGGAGGTAAGTATTTGGGTCTACCATCACTCATTGGAAGACCTAAGAAACAGATTTTTCAATTTCTCAAAGAAAGGATGTGGAAGAAGGTGAATGATTGGAAGAATAAGATGCTTTCTAGAGCAGGGAAGGAGGTTCTGATAAAATTTGTTGCTTAAGCCCTACCGGCTTATTGTATGAATGTGTTTCAATTACCGTTATCTTTATGTGATGAACTTCAGAAGATACTGAACAGCTTTTAGTGGGGAAATTCGAGAGCTGGTGTAAAAGGTATTCATTGGTATGCATGGGATAGGATGTGTCAATCAAAGAAGAATGGAGGTATGGGGTTTCGTGATTTGTACTGCTTTAATATAAGTATTCTTGGCAAGCAGGGGTGGCGACTTTTAAGTGGTACTAACACTCTTCTATTTAGGATTCTCAAATCTAACTATTTCCATCAAAGGGATTTTTTGGAAGCCGGGGTTGGACATAATCCTAGTTACACGTAGAGAAGTGTGTTGTTGCTAAGGGTGTTATAAAGAAAGGAGTGAGGTGGAGAGTGGGTAATAGGAGGAAAATTAAGGTAGGTGTGGATCCATGGATACCTAGAGATGGGGATTTTTGGGTAGAAAATGGAATAAATGTTGTGAGTCCTATGTTAAAAGTGTGTGAGTTATTTAGGGGAGATGAAAGGGCATGGGATGTGGAGAAGGTGATGGGACTATTTAGTTTTAGAGATAGTAGGGATATTCACACGATTCCAATTAGGTAGGGTGAGAGTGAGGATAGTTGGGTTTGGCATTTTGATAAAAAAAAGGGAGGTATACGGTGAAGTCTTGTTATCATATAGCTTTGAAATGTTTGGGTAGAGGTGGTGAGGTAGAATAGGGTGATTTTTGGGGAAAATTATGGAATATTTTTTCATCTCCAAAAATTAAAGATTTCTTGTGGAGAGCTCTTAAAGGAATTTTACCAAATAAGGTAAAACTAGCTAGAAGAGGACTAAATGTTGACGATAAATGCTTCTGTGAGGAGGTGGAGGATATCAATCATTGTTTGGTGGGGTGTGAGAGGGCAAGAGAGGTGTAAGAGCTAGGGGATTATTTTATTACTAACCCAACTCTTTCTTTTCGAGAGTTTTTCTTGTAGGCACTAAATGCGAACAATGGAGAAAAAATGTCAAAATTTTCTACAATAGCATGGAAGATATGGGAGAGACGAAACAAAGTTTTATGGCAAAATCAATTCCTTACAACTATGGTAACTTGGCAGCTCACAATGGATCACTTACATAATTGGACGGTGGTGCAAAATCAGAAACGGCAGTAGCAATTTATGTCTTCCAACAACAACAGAGGCCCAACAGTAAGTCATTTTATCGCTGCTGGTCGCAGATAAAATGCAGTGGATAGCTTGGATGAATGGCATAGTTTTGTTGACGGTGCAACGTTCTAGAATATGGGAACTTTGGGTTTTGGCATTATCATTAAGAACCTTGAAGGCCATTTTCAATATACAGTTTCTGGATTATTTGATGGTCTACATTTAGCATTAATGACGAAGGCTTTAGCGATCTGAGAAGCTCTTACTTGGATAGCTCACAACATGCAAAACTTAGGTAGCATCTTTACTCATTCTCAACTTGTGGTGCTTGCCCTTAAATCACACCATGATGATCAGTCAAAATTTGTTGGACTTATTGCCAATTAATTTTGGAAAGTAATTCTAATCTTTCTGTTGTTTGGATTAATCGACGAGGAAATGTGGGAGCTCGTGTACTTACTAGAGTGTTTTGCAATTTCTTCTGTTTGACAATTTGGGATTCTATCCTACCTTGTTTAACTCATTTATATGATTAATAGAGATTTTATTTGCATTTCAAAAAAAATTAATTGAATTATGTGACATGGTAAAACGTTAAATGTTTTATTAACTAGGTTATAGACGCATATATGTCATCACCGTCACTGAGAAGATTGCAAAGAGGAGTGGTTTGATAGAATTGAACCAAAAGGGTTAAACATATTATTACTAATAAGAGTATATATATATAAGGAGTCTTGTGGTAAAAGAAACCACATTGCTAAGGTAATACAGTAATAATACATATAAGGAATTATTTCCTCTATACGCCCTCTCAAGATGGACGACGGTAGGTCAGTCCAATCTTGTCATGCAAAGGCAGGAAATGTGGACGAGGCAGAGGCTTGGTAAGAGCATTTGCAACCTGATCAGCAGAGGAGACATGTGAGACCCGGAACAAACCCTGGTGAACCTGTTCACGAATGAAGTGAAAATCCAAGGCAATGTGCTTCATGTGTGAATGAAAAATAGGATTAGAGCAAAGATAGGTGGCGCCAACATTATCACAGTAAATAGCAGGGATTATAGCTAACGGAATTCACAGCTCCACAAGTAAGGAACACAACCAACGGATCTCAAAGGTGGTAAAAGCAACAGACCGATACTCCACCTCAGTAGAGGAACAAGCAACAGTGCACTGTTTCCTCGAACACCAAGAAATAGGGCTCCCCCCAAGATAAACAATATACGCACTGGTAAAAGTGTAATCATCTTTGTTTCCAGCCCAGTTAAAGTCTGAGAAGGCATGTAGGGAAATCTGAGAAACACATCATAGTAATAAACCAAGATCAAGGGTGCCACACAAATAACGAAGGAGATGCTTGGTAGCTAACCAATGAGCAGTAGTAGGGCGATGCATAAACTGTGATAGCTTGTTCACAGCAAAGGCAATGCCTGGACGAGTGAGAGAAAAATACTACAGACTACCAACAATGGCACGATACTCAAACGCATTATCAAGAAAGGTACATGCGGTCAGAGTCAATGAGCAGTCAGCAGTAAGGGGAATGAGAATAGGCTTAGCATCAAGCATATTAGTCCGCTGAAGAGGATCCAAAATGTATTTCCTCTAAGATAAAAGAAGACCCTGCGAATGGGGAAGCACCTCCATACCAAGAAAGTAAGAGAGGGGACCAAGATCCTTGATCGAGAAGCAAGTTGCTAATGCAGATAAAAATCTCTAAACAGCCCGAGAACAAGAGCCAGTAATAATGATGTCATCCACATAGATAAGTAAATAGATAGTAACCCCAAAACGACATAGAATGAACAAAGAAGTATCAGTATGAGAGTTTTGTTAACCTTGAGACAGTAGAAAGGTCTGGAGCTCAGAGTACCAAGCTTTGGGAGCCTACTTGAGACGACAGATAACACAACACAGCTTACACGCATGATGGGGACGATCCTGATCAACAAACCCCTGCGGCTACTCCATATAGACATCCTCATATAAAGTACCCTGAAAAAAATGTTGTTCATATCAAGATGACGAAGAGACTAACCCCAACTAATGGCTAATGTCAAAATAAGTCTAATGGTCATCGGCTTGATAACTAGACTAAACGTCTCCTGATAATCAATTCCAGGCCTCTGATGAAAATCCTTAGCAACAAGACGAGCTTTATACCGATCAATAGACCCATCTGAGTTTTGCTTGATACGGAAGACCCACTTACAACCAACCAAGTTCTGCACCCCAGCAGAAGGAATAAGATCTCAAGTACCATTGCGAACAAGAGCCTCAAACTCATCTGACATTGCACTACACCACTTCGGGTCTTTTAAGGCTTGGGGATGAGGCTATCTGGGTGGAAAGGGTGAGTTTGGAGATGGGCTTATGTATATTGTTTTTCGAGCGAGTGATCATAGGATGGAGGTTCTGTGTGGGGTTAGATAAGGCGGAAACAGTGGTAGGAATAGGAGAAGGCACGGAGGGAACAGGAGGAGGAGGATCTTGTGGCAAGGGAGACACAGCACCAGAACTCATGTCTAAAGGCACCATAGTGGGGGAATCTGTGGAACGACCGCCCGAGGTAACAGACAGTAGAAAATAGTACAGGGGTAGCCACTCATCATACGTGGCAGGCATGGGACGAGGAAGAGACGAAGAGGTGGACTGGAAAGGAGAGACTAACTCAACAAACTGACATGGCGAGAGACATGGAGGTGAGAAGTAAGAGGATCAAGACATGGATAGGCACTTTGGGTCTTAGAGTACCCAAAGAATACACACGGAGTGGAGCGAGGTTCAAGCTTAGGAGAAGTATAAGGGCAAAGCCAAGGATAGCATAGACAACCAAATACACGCATCTTGGAGTAATTAGGGGGTTAACCAAAGAGAGACTCGTAGGGGGATCTCATATGAAGCGTGGGAGTAGGAAGATGATTAATGAGATAAACAGCAGTATCAAAAGCTTAAGGCCAATGAGAAAGAGGAACATATGCATGAAGGAGAAGGCTAAGACCAGTCTCAACAATATGA
>JAOSBO010040147.1:0-10966 GCA_027563915.1 Erythroxylum rotundifolium | reverse complement strand
CTATTGCATGTCCCCCAAATTGAGGTCGGTATGTTGTGAGTTATGGGTCTTCTATGCTTATGTGTGCTTGTGTGGTCTGAATGTTGGGCCTCGGCGACGGGGTCCAACATGACCTACTACCAAACTAATAAGGTTAAGGGATTATATGTCTATTGCTCTCTAACGCATCAATCCTACTGTTGTTCCTACTTAGTTCAACGTTGTTGCAGGTAAGCCTTATCCCTTGAATATATCTCTTCCTACTTTCTCTTTTGATTCCTTATATCTCAGTTTTATGGCCAATATATCTATGAACTCAGAACCTACATACTATAAACAAGCTAGTGTTGATCCTAGATGGATTCAGGCCATGAATGATGACTTAGAGGCCTTGGAAAAAAATCAAACTTGGGAGCTCCCTTATCTTCCTCCTGGAAAAAAGTCATAGGCTCTAAATGGGTTTATAAAATCAAGTATTTACCTGATTGAACTGTGGATAGGTTTAAAACATGCTTGGTGGCCAAGGGATATAATCAAGTGGTTGGGTTAGATTACACTGATTCTTTCTCTTAGTGGCTAAGCAAGTCATTGCTCTTATCTTTCTAGCATTAGCTAGTTCTAAGGCCTGGAGTATCCACCAACTTGATATAAATAATGCATTCTTGCATGGTTTTCGACATGAGAACGTTTATATGCACCTACTGGAGGGATATTGTAAACATCAACCTAGCCAAGTTTGTAAACTTATTAGATCCTTATATGGGCTAAAGCAAGCTTCTCATGAATGGAACACTGAATTCATAACTAAACTCACTCAATTTGGGTTTTGACAATCGTTGCATGATCCTTATTTATTCATCAAGTCCAATGTTCTCATTTTGTTGCTCTAATCGTATATGTGGATGACGTTCTAATTTCAAGACCTTATAAGGACGATATTATTGTAGTAAAAATGTTTTTACACCAACAGTTTACTATCAAAGATTTGGGACATGCTCATTATTTTCCTGGAATTAAAAATACTTACCCCGATCATAGGACCTATCTTCACTAACGCAAATATATCATGGATATTCTTAAGGATACTATTCTGTTAGGTACTAAACCAGCTGCAACACCTCTTCCACCATCTTATAAACTATCTGCAGAAGTGAGTCCACCCCTGGTTGATCCTGAGAAAAATAGATTCTTGATTGGTTGCCTTCTTTACCTCAACGTGACACGACCAGATCTAACTTTTATTACCTAAAATCTAAGCCAATTTATTCACACTCCTTGTGAGCATCACTGACAGACTACTCAATACGTTCTTCGTTATCTCAGAAATACCGTATCCATAGTCTTTACTATCCTTGAAACTCCCAGTTTTAGGTCACTACATATTGCGATGTTGATTGGGCAGCTTGTCATGATATATATCGATGTGTTACTGGTTTCTATATTCACCTTGGCGGCTCTCTCATCTCTTGAAAGTCCAGGAAACAAGCCACTGTTTCTAGGTCCACAGCTAAAGCTGAATACCGTAGCATTGTCTCCATTGTATGTGAATTACAGTGGATTGTTTTTCTATTACGCGATTTTGAAATCAACCTTCCTCTTCTGATCCCTCTATATTATGACAACAAGGCTGCTTTACTTATCACTGAAAACCTAGTCTTTCATGAAAGAATAGAGCACCTTGATATAATTTGCCACCTTGTCCGACAAAAATTCAAGGAAGGTCTCATCACTCCTACTCATGTCCCTTTTGAATTGGAGCTAGCGAATGTTTTTACGAAGCTTTTGCATCTTCCTTTACTCCGAACACTCCTTTCCAAGTTAGGTTTGGTTCATTTTCCCCATCCTCTAACTTAAGGGCGGGGGGTGTTGAAGTCTCCCTAGCTATCTTCTTATTTATTGCACCACACATTTATTCTTCTTCTTCTCTGAATGTAAATGATAGTTATTATATTAGCTGGTTAGTTAGTTAGAAGTCTATTAGTTAGTTAGATAGTAGTTATTAGTTTTCTTCAATTTTTTGTTATCTCGGCTATATAAACAGCCTCTGTGTACATTACAATATAGATTTTCGATGCAAAGTTAAATAAATTTACTCTCTCTGTATTCAGATTTCATCAGAACCCTTAATTGAAATTGTCACTAGCCATTATAGTGATGATCTTTTGGAAGTAAAATTCACAAGTCTCCACTTTTTATTGTTAGGGATAAAACAATAATACTAGTAAGAGTAATCTAATAGTAGACTCGGAAAATGTGTTCAACTATAATATATCTATAGGTACACTCAACACCATCGATGATCATATCATTCCATAACTTTGCATATTATTTCATTTCTCTACCACTAATGTTGACATGCAAAATCATGGATCAAAGTACTTTTTAAGGTTGCAATGTGGGCAAAGGTAAGGTGAGATGTGTTTTGGTCATGTCGCATGAAAGCTATCAAAGCTAGTAAAACAAAGCAACACTCATCAAAAACTGGGTACCGTCAGCTATGACAGATGCAACATTTATATTTCACAACCTTATTGAAGTCTCACACACTAACCACATGAAACATATACCAATCCGAAGGAATCACTCATATAATTTATGCCAACAATACATTGAAACCACAAGAGTGAACCTTCCAAGTCAACATCTACCTCATATTCAATATACTCAAATAACCCATTCATCACAACTTTAGGAGGATAGATTAATCATAAACAAATTTTCAACACATATGCGTATGCTCCTAGATACATTTATTTAAAGAATTTTTTTTCTTTTTTCATTTTCTTTACTTTTTTCATTTTTTCTCTTTACCTTCTTTTTTTAACATCAAAAGAAACTACATTAACATGGTAATTTCAATAATAAGACATAAAATAACATCCCAACATTAACCAACCCTCACATATGTACTCCCCCACACTTAGAATTTTGTACATCTACAAAGTCAACAATCACAAATGTTCCACTAGCTATATGGCTTGGGTAGGACATTTGGTTCAGTATAAAGCATTTTATGTGGTTGGTATAAAAAGAAAGGCTAATAAGGCTCAGAGGGCTCATCAAAAAGGAAAATCACATAATGGGTAGGTTATTTGGCTAATGTAATTTGGAAAAGAAAAGAATGCCTAATCATATCCATGTTAATGCTTGTGATAAAAAAGTGGTATCAAATAGAAATTCAATGCAAAATCGGGATATACATGTCATGAAGGTTACACATTATCAAAAGACAATGAGACTGATATAGATGTTTCAGTCTAATAAGGCTCAAAATCTCATTGGCTTTGTCTACCACTAGACACTACTCTTCTAAAGATAAAGAATATCAACCAATCATAAGAGAAAAAGTACATGTCAAAGTTACTATAAAATTCTCTGGTCAATTCATTGTCTACTCATGTTTAAATAATCCTAGAAGCAATAGAAAACAAGCAAATGTTTCTTTGTTTATTTTATTCTTTCTCTCATTTTAATTGAAAACTTAAAAGCAAGCAAAATAAACCAACAAAAAAACAAGAAAGCACAAAAAAGAAATGCGAAAATGTGAAGAAAAGAAATTTACTTCCCTTGGGTTGCTTCCCAAGAAGCGACTTTGTTTAGGGTCGTTGGCTCGACTCCATACTTTCCTCACATGACAAAACTATGATCTTTTGGTGGCACATACGATTCCTCCATGTAAGGTTCTTCAAGATAGGGCCTTGGTTGATAATCGTTCACCTCCAGCTTCTTCCCTATCTTCAGATTCTCTATCTCTACTGAGTCTTTACTCTCTTTAAATAATTGGAATGACCCTTCACCTTTTCTTCTTCGTTTAATTTTTTTTCAGTATGCTAGGTAAAGGTAAATAGTTAGTCTAGAAAATAATTACGAAATTAGTACTTATATCTGAGCTAAATGATATAGCTTTTTCTGCATCAAGTTCCTCCTCTGCTTCTTCTACACAAGCAATTCGTTAAGGGTTGACCTCAAAATTCTCAAGCTCCTCTTCACTTTGTCAGCTTTCTGCGCTAATATCCATCAAGTACACCTCGAGTTGATACGACTGCTCCTCTTCACTTTGTGGTTCTAGATGATTGATATCTCCCCATCGAGGCAATGCATCTTGCTGAAATTGCAAAGCATCATGCTAGATTTGCTATACAACTTGTTGAAACAACTGTTTCATATCCTATCGAATTCGAAGATTATTTGTTGGACCCCAAATTTTTCTTTATTATTTTAGTAAGCATGATTTGAATAAATTTTGTGATCTTGTTGGATAAATCATTTTTAATTGGACTTTAATTATTATGTCAAGTTTAGGAGGAGTTATTTCATAGATTGATGGAAATTGGAAGTACAAAATGGAAGAATTAAGATTAAGTTAGAGTATAGTATGGTGAAAGTTAAAATGAAGATTTAAGAATGCATAAGGGTATTTTGGGTGGATTATTTAAGATTAGAAACACTAAGGTATTAAAGGAAGGGTAAGGTGGACCTTCCTCACCCATAAAGGGTAGAATGGGAAGAGGAAAAAGGTTGTCTTGTAGATAAGAAGACCAAACACGTAGATTAAGGAAAGAAGGAGAGAAAATCAAAAAGGAAGAGAGAGAAAGAAGAAGAGAGATTTCTGTGAAGTTAAAAAGAATAGAGCTTTGAACTAGGTCACCATTTTTCTTAGTCTTAAAGAGAGAGTTTGAGGTTACTCAAGAAGGGAAAAAGAAAGAGGAAGGGAAGAGCTTTCTTTAGATCTAAGAATCTCATTATTTGGTGAAGATTCAAGGTAAGATTAATTTTAACCTTTTTGAAGTTTTGAAGGGGTTTTTGGTTCAAAGAGCTTAAGAAATATATGGGTTTAAGAGTTCTAGGTTCCACATTAGTGCATGTGCCTTATGGGTTCCCTAATCTGAAATTTTATTGAATGGGGATTGTTTTCATTGTTAAAGGAAATCAAGAGAGGCAAGAGGAGCAAGAGGAAATACATTTTTAAATCTAATACCAAAACAGGTAAGGATTTCAAGGTGGGTACGGTTTTATAATAGAGTAAATGAGCCACTCATTGTTTTTCTTTAAAATCAATAAAGCTGAATGGTTTTAATTGCATTATGAATGTTGCACTTATTGCTACATGAATTGTGTGCATGATTTGTGAAAATGGTTCTTTTTGAAATGTTGCAAGATTATGAAATCAAATTTCCAAGAATGTTGCTTTGAAACATCTCAAAAACAAGTTTCCAACAAGATGTCATTTAAGGCAAACTGTTTTCAATTCATAAATGACATGTTATATGGGTTTGTGGTAGTCCCTTAAGAACCGTCATGTGCACGTTGACCCATGAATAGGCTTCTCCCAACTACCTGCTAGTGGCACGGAGCTCCTCCAAAGACTCCCTCAAGTTTATGACTACACAGGATCATTATATGGAAATGTGTAGTGCGTCATGAATTGGACTTACCCGAACCATTTCTGATGTGTTTATGTGTTTATGATTGTGACAAGTTCGAAGCATACATGATTTATAAGTGATAATAAATTGTTTGATTAAGTGTTTGTGTTTTCAACGAGAAAGCATTACGATTTTCAAGTGAAAAATGACAAAGAGTTTTTGAAAATGGTTTTAGTTGTTTCTCACTTATAAAATTGTGACCCACGAGCTTTAAGCTCACCCCTCCCAAATTCTGTCCCATTCAGGTGATGAGCAAGGGAGTGAATAAGTCAAGAGTCAAGTCAAATCATTACAGTCTGTGTATTTTGTTTGGTTTTGAAGTTGGTTCATGTAAAACAATGCTTTAGATGCATTTGAGCAATTACAGTCTTTGGAAACTTTGCAATTCGAATTATGATGTAAGGGGGCTCGAAATGCCCACCAAAGCATTGGAAAAACAATTATTTATTTTGACGATGAACGAAAATACATATGTTCTACTCATGGTTATAATTACTTTTAAGTTTTCACATTGCATGTGTTGATCAAATAAGTTTGATGCATTGGGAGGTAGTTGATGTTTATGTTCTGGTGTACTGTGTGCTTAGTATTGAATAAATGGTGGTTGAAAAGATTTAAATCTGTATTAAGGTAGATTGTAAGAAGGAAGCGCAGACGAAGTTTATCGTCTATGATGATGTAACACACAGACGCAAAGGAAAAATATAGAGGAAGAGTATCGTGTTTGATGACATCATACAAGACGCAAATGAAAGAAAGACGTAAGAAACATAGATGCAAGGAACACAGACGACACGTCAGAACATAGACGCAAGGAACACAGATGACACGTTAGAACATAGATGCAAGAAACATATATGCAAGGAACACAGATGACACATTAGAACATAGACGCAAGGAACATAGACGTAAGGAACACAGATGACACGTCATAACACAGACGCAAGAAAGATAGAGGCAAGGAAAGACAGATGCAAGGAATCGTCTGTGAGGACACGTCATAACACAGACGATAGAAAGATAGACGATAGAAAGACAGACGATAGAAAGGCAGACGATAGAAAGACAGAGGATAGAAATGCAGACGATAGAAAGGAAGATGCAAATGAAAAGCAGACGAAAGACAGTCAACTACAGATGATGAAAGTCAACTTCAGACGATAGACCCCAGACAATAAAACACAGAACATAAGTAAACACAAACGATGGGCCAACCATGGACGACATAAGAAGAAGTTAAGTTAGTATGATTGAACAGTCACTTAGTTGGAATTAAACATAGAATTCACTAAACAAGGATTAAGAAGTGATTATCAAGGATCAAGAAGCAGTCAAGGGACAAAAATGTTTGATGAGGTCAAGATGAAATTTCAAGTTTAAGGATTGTCCGGGTGAGGGCACTCCACCCTTGTGGGATGCTAGTCCAGATGCCACTCAGGACGTTGGACATGTGTCTCGCCAGGGCAGGGTCCCAACACTTGTGGTATCAGAGCAACTGGGTTGGGTTCCAGGTGTATGACCAAGTTTAAGAGTATCTGAAGCATGAAATAGGAAGGTTGAGACATGAAGTGTACATGCATAGTTTTAAATGAACAACTTGCTTTGTTTTGAATTATGTTTTGTGATTTGAAATTGTGTGGTACGAATTGAACTATTTTTTCACAATTTGAATTGTTGTGCATGAACTAAAGACTTTATTTGGTTTTATATATCAGAGTGACTATGTCGCCTTGAAGAAGAACTCGAGAAGCTTTGACTCGAGCTAGCTCTCGCCAAGGGAGCACCGATGAGTCTTATGTCCCACAAGATGCGGGGACACACTCTACACCTGATCCTGAGGCACCTAGTATGCAACATGAGGTGCCTCCACTGCCCCCTCAGATGCCTCAAGCCAACCCTTTAGATCCAAGGTTTTTCCAGGCCTTTCCTCAAGCCTTCTCCTATGCCATGGGCCAAGGGCCTCAAGTTCCCATGCAAGTTCCAGTGGAGAGGACTGGACAGTATGATAAGCTTCGTAAGTATGGAGCTGTGGACTTCAATGGGACTACAAATCCCGAAGATGCTAAGGCATGGTTGAAGAGGACCGAGAGGGTCCTAATTCAGATGAAGTGCTCGGATGAAGAGAAACTGGACTATACAGTGAGCTTGCTACAGGGGGATGCACTTCACTGATGGGAATCAGTGCCCCACAGTCAGGTTATGTCTCCAATGTTGACATGGAGAGATTTTGTGGAGGTATTCAGGAAGAAGTACCTCTCAAGGGTGTATGTACAAGAGAAATCCAAGGAATTTCTAAACCTCACACAGAGGGATTTGAGTGTGAGTGAGTATGAGCTGAAGTTCACCCAACTTTCCCGATATACAGCAAACATTGTGGCTAATGAAGAAGACAAGTGCCGCAGGTTTAAGGGAGGTCTTCGTTTGGGGATTAAGGAGAAAGTCTTGATCTATAATTTTTGTGACTACTAGCAGTTGGTAGATGCTGCACTCCAGGATGAGAAGCTAGAGAACATAAAGAATGAAGTAAGCAGGAAGAGGAAGAACAGGAAGCAATCTTTCAACAAGGGGATGAGTGCTCCAATGCCTGAGAGGAATGTAAAAAGCTTCCATACATTGAGTAAGGTGGGGAGTGGTGCTTCTGGTAAGGGCAAGCAAGCAAGAACAGTATCAGTGCAATCCTTAACAATAGAAGGCAATAGCAGGATAGGGAGGAGTAGATTCATAAATCCCCAATGTGAGCATTGTGGGAAACTACACAAGGGAGAGTGCCTCAAGTTACTTGGAGCATGTTTCCAATGCGAAGAGAGGGGACACTTGATTAGAGATTGTCCCCAAGTACCAAGGCAAGAGGGATCTTAGTTTCAAGCCCCAAGGAGAGCAGAGACAATGGGAACTAGGTCAGTTACAGAGGTAGGCAGTTTTGGAGCCACAAGGAAGGCTATTCCTTTAGGAAGGCCAAAGGGTCAAGCTCAGGGTCAGGCATAGGCAAGAGTGTTTGCCATGACAAGGAAGGAAGCTGCAGCCGCACCTGAAGTTGTCATAGGTATGGCTCAGTTATTCAATTCTCCAGTTTATGTGTTGACTGATTTTGGTTCCATACATTCTTTTATTTTTGCAAGCATCACATAACATGATGTGAATTCAGTGCCTTTGGATAACCATTTGATTGTTAGTACTCCTTTAGGGAGGAATGTGATAATAAGACAAGTATATAAGGGATGTGATCTCTTCATTGATTGTGCTAGACTGGTAGTGGACTTATTGCCTCTAGACCTTACGGGCCTAGATGTGATACTTGGAATGGATGTCATGGAGAAGTATCAGGCGAAGTTGGATTGTGGCCTTAAGGAAGTGGAGTTTGATATGGGAAATGATGAGAAAGTGATTTTCAGAGGAGACAGGAAAATACAAGCACCAAGAATTATTCCGGCTTTGTTAGCTGATAGGATGATGGAAAAGGGGTGTGAAGCCTTCTTGGCCTATGTTATAGATACTGAGGTGAATGAAAGAAGGTTAGAGGATTTCCCGATTTTGAGAGATTTTCCTGATGTGTTTCCAGAAGACTTACCTGGTTTGCCACCGGTGAGGGAAATCGAATTTTCCATTGACTTGATTCCCGAAATCGCACCCATTTCTAGACCACCTTATAGGATAGCTCCAGCTGAGTTGAAGGAGCTTAAGGAACAGTTGTAGGAATTGTTAGAAAAGGGGTATCTAAGGCCAAGTTCGTCACCATGGGGAGCTTCGGTTCTATTTGTTAAGAAGAAGGATGGAACATGGAGGATGTGTATTGATTATCGGAGACTCAACAAGGTGACCATTAAGAACAAGTATCCTCTGCCTTGAATTGATGATCTGTTTGACCAGCTATAAGGAGCAAGTGTCTTTTCCAAGATTAATCTCAGGTCAGGTTATCATCAGCTTAGGATCAAGGAGTCTGATGTTAGCAAGACAGCCTTTAGGACTTGGTATGGACATGACGAGTTCCTAGTCATGCCTTTTGGTTTGACAAATGCTGCAACTGCATTCATGGATCTTATGAGTAGGGTCTTCAAAGAGTATTTGGATCTGTTTGTCATAGTGTTCATAGATGACATTCTGGTGTATTCCAAGAGTGAAGGGGAACATGAGGAGCATCTCAGGAGAGTGTTGCAGACACTAAAGGAGAATGAGCTTTATGCTAAGTTCAGCAAGCGTGAGTTTTGACTTCATAAAGTAATATTCCTTAGACATGTGATTTCGAAAGATGGGGTACATGTTGATCTAAGGAAGATTGAAACAGTGGTTAATTGGCATGCACCCAAGACAGTGACAGAAGTGAGGAGTTTTCTGGGTCTGGTAGGTTATTATAGGAGATTCGTTGAAGGATTTTCTATGATAGCTGTGGGACCCCGTTCCCGGAGCCCCACATGTCCCAAATTTGGGTACCCGACTTTTACACAATAACCAACGTTCCTTGGATACCCGATCCTTTTTATAAGAAATACTGTCATTCCCCAATGCCCCTTTTTGGCTAAAAATTCAATCCAGCCCAAACAAATCAACCAATAGCGTTGGTGAGTGCACAATTTCCATATGTACATCCTTCGGGTCATTTAGCCCAACTCCTTAACTTCTATGTTTTTCTTATCATCTGTGTTTGACTTTCTTGCGTCTGTGTTTGACCTCTATCGTCTGTCCTTCGTCTACCTTTTATCGTCTCACTTTTTTTCCTCGTACATAACACATACAATTTTATCGTCTTACTTTTACTTCCCTATCATCTGTGTCCTATCATCTTACTTTTATCGTCTGTCTTTCTTTGTACATAACACAAACGATCCTTTGTGTCTTACTTTTTACGTCTGCATATGACATCATCACAAATGATTCCTTTCGTCTGTGTTTTATTGTCTTACTTTTCTTTCTCGATCGTCTGTGGTTCCTCCTTTCTGTTTATGCGTGACGTCATCACAGACGATAATCCTTCCTTTGCTTTCAAAACATCATCTCTCCAATTCTATCCTGCCATTTCCGTACTAACAACTCTAGGCAATTTAGCAATTGAGAATTAGGCACATACACAATTCATTGTCCTTCAACTTTTTAACTAACAGAAAACATACTCAGAAAGGAATTCAAATTCACCCTTTTCATTTTTATACACAATGTGAGTTTATTACAAGCCAACCTAGAAAATAACTTAAAACAGAATACAGAAGATGCTCGTGTTTGACATTCTTTGAAAGCTATCCAAAATCACTAACTAGAAGCAAAAGTCTTATATCTATCCTAGAGTCTGAATTCCTTGCAAGATCACTTGTCCTTTCTATTTGCACCTGAGGAGGGAAAATTGAGGGTTGAGCTACACGACTCAGTAGCTAAAATATTTATAGCCATTGGCAATGAGCCACACAATCACACCTACATATATATAGATAAATTTACAACTATTTTGGCATCTCAATTAGGTTTAAAACATCATCGCATGAGATACAATTTTCAAATCTTAACATCACAACACACATTTTACATGCTCATAATATAAATGCACAAATAATTGGCTTGAGGGTTCCGTGAAC
>JAOSBO010040119.1:0-10967 GCA_027563915.1 Erythroxylum rotundifolium | reverse complement strand
ACGCGATCGTGTTCCTATGTTTTCGTTTTCGGATGTCGGATCCACATTTGTTAAGTTTTCGTTTTGCTTCCGCTATCATTTTGCGTTTCAATTCGAACCTCATATTCGTTTCCGATATGATTTCCCGTTATGTTTCGGTTGGGATCCGGTTTCCGGATCGGGTCCCAACAGTTTTCAAGATTCACTCCTTATGGTTACAAAATATTGGTTATGACCCACTTTTGTGAGTGATTTATACTTCATGTGGTTTGTGGTGTTAGAGCTTAAATTTGAGGTGTGAAATATAGCTTTTGCGTGCATCATAGTTTATGGTACCTAGTTTTAAGTGAATGTTAAGCTTTGTGTTTGATGTTATATTGAATCTTCTTTTTGCTTCATTAAATTCAATGACTTTTATGCCACATTACCCAAATGCCTCTCACCTTAACCTCTACTCGCACAACCTTAAAAAGTCTTATTGATTCATGATTATGCATGTGAATCATAGTGGTGGAGAAATGAAATGATATGTAAAGTCATGGAATGTCTTGATCATGAATGGTGTTTGTGTGTACCTATGGATTAATAATATTTGTTCTTATTGTAAAAAACATTTGAAATGTATATGAATCACCATATTAAAGAAGCATTTAGTTGGAATCAATGGTGATGTAGAGCCTTGTAAGAAAGTGAGTCATGATATAAAATGGAAAATAAGGAATTTTCTTGAAGAATGTCAACATGAGAAAGATAGAAGTAAAGATAGAACTATGAAGTTGGTAGTGGGAGTCCTTTTATTGATGGACCGGATGATAGCAAGGATGTTGAAGGTGGTAGTATTCCTACCTAATAAGAAGGAAATATTACACCTGATGTTAGGAATAATGAGTCATTTTTATGATGCCATAGATAAGGCAAAGGAAGCAATCAATGTCAATTTAAGAAATAGACCTTCGTTGTATACACCTTGACTTGCAGTTATCAATGAGAGAAGGGAAAAGTAACTTTACTCTGTTGTTTATAGCTGGGGTGTTTTTTCTTAATCCTAATGCCTATTTCAGACCATGTTTTACAAATAATGCTAAAGTTAATAGGAGAATGACATTAATTATTACAATATTTATTGCCTATAAGATGATACAATATCTCCTCAGCTTCTAAGTTGATGAGAACCAAGTTAGCCTAAGCAAAGCTCTAAAGGAGCCATTGAGCATTCAAGGAGGCCTAATTATAAGAGCTAGGGCCAAGAGGATAAGGAAGCTATAAATGGGCTAATTGAAGATGATATATGGACTAAATAAGCTCTAATTAGTTTGGAAAGTATTTAAGGCCCAATAAATCTGATCCAAGATGAGCTAACAAGCCTAATGAGTGTCCAAATCATTCAAATTTGTTCCAAGCATTCCAAACTTTCTAGGAGACATTCCAGAATGTGTGCAAGCAGTCCCAAAAAATTAAGAATGATTTTTTACCTTAATTAGCTTAATCAAATAATGATTATGATCAAATTATCCAGGTAGGGTGATTTCTTAACTTAATTAGATCTTACCTTAGTTAGCTCAATCAAATAATGATTTTAACCAAAATTATTCAATCAGCATAATTTCTTACCTTAATTAGCTCTTACCTTAATGCCTATATAAACACAAGCATTGTCTTGTTCAAAGTTCAAAAAATTCATAATTGATGGAGTGAGGATAATCTCTCTTTGGTTCCTTTGTGAACTCGTGAACTTATCAAGATTATTATCATATTGTGATAAATAAAGCATAGTCTATACCTTAGGTTCTTGTCTTTTATAGAGATCAGGTCAAGGTTTATGCAACACACCACTTCCACTGAGTATGTATCCATAGATCCCGAGGATATTCAGACATGCACCTCGTGAGAGCGACGGCTAGAACAATCAAACAGGACTAATTAAGTTCTTTTTTAAACATCATACATGTTTTTCGGAAATTCAGTAATCATAAATGGCCCCTTTTATTTCATAACCAATTCCAAACGCCAGTATCACAAACAATGTACATATCATCAAAATTTTAGTAGTCAATTGGGCCTCATTACACAAACAAAATGCCTCTAGTCAAAATGTGACTTCATTTCTGAAACATCCACATTTACAATGTTCAGTAGTTATATATACATAATTTAATATAAAATATTTAAATACAAATGCAAACGCAAACTGATCCTAACCTCTTTATCTTATATGAATGCAGTGGCTATAGTCCCGTTTGCCTAACAAAACAACTCTTCTGAGCTTGAAAAATATTGCAAATTTTGGGTGAGTTTTGCAAACTCAGTGAGTGACCATCCCCGATGGCTCACTTAATCACATAAACATATAGTTCATATAATCATACGATTCACCTCATATCTTTAATTTATCATGTTGAATAACATACACTTGATTAGTCATTTCACATATTACATTCAATACATATCACATTCAGAAATTATTCAAACCATTATAATCATTCATATCAAGCATATGCAGTGCACATAAGACTAACTTTCAATTTATTATTTTTGTTGTGACCGAGTGCCTTTTTATCTAGCCCATATCCCTTAGTGGATACTGGGTTGTATCAAATGATGCCCCATATCCCTTAGTGGAAACCGGGTATATTCACAATTGAGCTTGAGGCTCTTTTTCACACTCTAAGCTTTAAGCTCTTTTTTTGTGGCTACTCAAGTCATAACTGCCTTTATCTTTCATACATTCATGTAATGGAGTGTATAAGTCATATATGATCAATCAGTCACTTCATTTCACTTTATACATTCACTTTCACGTGTCATCGAACCTTGGTCTGGCATTCAACATTTAAGTTGAGAATACGATTATTTCTTCTCATTAATATACAAATAGCACTTCAATATCACATTTACACATCAATTCTCAGACCTTCATTGCCCAGAATCAATATAAGCAAATCATATTCATATCAATTATATTCACTTCTCATAATAATCATAACCATAGTTATTCAATGTAAAAATTGAAATCAAAATAAATAATCAAATGAAACCATCTAGGTTGACTCACAGTACGCTCCAGATTAGAAATTGCTTCCAAGATCTGGAAACATCTAAATGTGGACATTCATCCTGCACATCAATATTTGGTAATACACACATTGCATACATATAAACAATTGCACAATTATAAGTATTCCTTCATGCACAAATGTGTATATGGAATGTGTACAATGCATGCACAATGACAATCTCGAGTATCTTTCCATTATTCTCATCACATTGTCAATCATATATCAAAACTTACTTAAGTATCATTTGTACTTAGGGTTTATATCTCATTCAAACCGATACAATCAAATTTCATAACTTAATTGTTCATTTCAAATTTTTCCAAAAACATACTTTCAGGTCTACTGTTCTTGATAGTTCAAACATTGCAAATGAAGTAATTTGGCAATACTTTCAGCTAGAAAATTGTTTGGCTATCTCATAAGTTTCTAATGACACAAAGATCATTCAATTTGGTTTAGTATTCCAAAAGTTATACTCCAAATAATTCAGACTATTCTTAATCTAAATCAATATCTTGCACTAAACATAAATGCAGAAATATGGAATAATAGAGATAGAAGTAAAATTTTATTTCTTCATAAAATTTGTATCCCTATGTCTCTAGTTTACTTCAAATCAAAAATCATCCCAATTGAATAACTACAGGTCAAGATATCATCAAAATACTGAAGTATGTTTAAGCTGTGCAGGAAATTTGGCAGCGGCGAAGCCAGGAGTTGGCCGCGGCGAACTTTTCCGAGAGAAAAATTCCTAGTGAAATGTTGCAAGTTGGCCATGGCGAACCAAGGAGTTGGCCGTAATGAACTATTTCTGAGAGGAAATCTTGCAAGTTGGCTGTGGCAAACTTTCACAGAAGCACAACTAGTGAACAAATACATATAAAAGAAAGACATGAACTAGGTGCTTTCATTAACTAGTCCATTTAATTCTAATTTCTAGTCCAATTGTCTCCAAATCATTTGACATTAATTTCTACTACTAATTATCAATTGTCTTGTCACTTGGCATTTTTTGTAGTCCAAAAAATACCCAAATTTTCAGAAATTTACCGAAAATTCTCCAAAAGTTCTAAATCACTAAGTACACACTCCAAATCAGTTTTCAACATATAAAAACCACAATTCTCAATATAATCACTTTTACAAATTAATTATACTCGAAATTTGTCAATGAATGCATGTATAAATATTTTCATGCATGTAAAAATTTCAATATGCATGTATGTGTATGCTAACAATATGCATAAGCATGAGATGCATTTTTCTTAATCTCTCATTGATCTCTCATGTATCGTATTTTAGGGTTCTAACCCTTAGTATGGGAACAGGATGTTACATTTCTCCCCCTTTAATAAATTTCGTCCTCGAAATTATTATCTGTTTGTTCAAAGAGGTAGAAGTATGTTTCCTCATGTGCTCCTCCATTTCCCAATTAACTATCATCACTTGAAAATTTTCTTCCACTTGACTATAGTCAATGGAATCACTTGATTTTCCAGTCGCTCATTTAGATATCATACTATCTTAATTGTTTCCTCAATTATTTCAGATTACTCACAATTCCATTTCTAGTTTCAATAACACATATATAGGATGATATCGATATTTCCTAAACATATCCGTGTAATACTGTGTGAATCCAAAGCATCTTTTATTGATAATACTAACTCATAAGTCAATGGTCCGATTCGCAATAACTTCATATGGACCAATACAATTTGAGTTTAGTTTATTCGTTTCCCTAACCTGAGCACACCTTGGCAAGGTGATACTTTCAGAAACAATTCATCTTTCACTTGATATTTCACATCTCTTTGGTGTTAATACTCTTAACTCATGTGTCTATCTCTCTTTATTCCAAATCTTCGGTGTTGATCCACCTAATTCATTTGTCTTTCTTGAGTCATTTAATTTCTAACACAGATCAATTTCACTTATCAACAGTATCTCGAATCAATTCTGGCCTTCCATTTTTAGGCCTTATTCATCACAATATAAAGGCAGATGAATCTTTCTATCGTATAATGCCTCATAAGGTATTCTAACATATCAATATGATAATGATTGTTATGCTTAAAGCCAAATAAACTACACATTGATCTCATGTTTCTATGAACTCCAAAATATAAGTTCTAAGCATATCTTCAACATGTAAGACTGTTGGTAATTCAATCACTTGATTCTACATTCTTATCCATTAAACACTTTTTTGGCGTATTCCTACTAGGATGTATAGCCTAGATTATTCTTAATTCTTTCTCTAATAATCTCTTTACTCATTCATTATTATCGAGTACACATACTTCTTATTTCAATCACAAGTATCATTTTCCAATTCAAACTCGAAATTCATATTCATTTTCAATTCCTCAACAAGATTTATAATTTATGATCCTCACTTTAGGCTTTGTCAATCTTTTCATGTGAAACTAATCTTAAATTTCAATGCAATCAATCCTACGTCACTTTGCTCGAAAATTTGCTTGATAGTCTATTCTCTTTATTGCCTTAGGTTTGGTAACCTTAATATATGAATTTGTGCCATTTTGTTATCGAATTTTATGTTCAAGCATCAAATACAACACTATATTTACTGGATCATACTAATTTGTATCATCACAATTTTTCGATAATTCTATCCATTATGTTTGTCTTATATTTAATCCATTCAAACTCAATAATTACCTCAACTTAAATGCTCTGTACATTATATATAGATTCGAAATGTTTCACTGAACACATAATGTCTCGAAGCTTTCAAAACAGTTACTATTGTAGTAAGTTCTAAATTATATATCAAATAATCAACTCATAAGACTCTAATTGTCTCTATACATATGAAATCACCTTATTATGTTGCATTAGATTTCATCATAATCCCTTATATGAAACCTCATTATGTACTACATAATCTCCAATTCCCAATGATATAAGTATCATTGATGTTATACTTTCTCCACATTCTCTTTACATTCATCAGTCATACAATTTACACTTTTTTCCTCAGACATATTTTTATAGGGCTAACATCACTAAAAACTCCTTAATTGTGATTGGTAGTATCCAATATACAACTAGTTCTAGAGAACTCCCAATCTCTTATACATACGCCTTGGAGTTTCTCACTTCATCATTACCTCTACTTTCTCTTTGGGTCTCTCAATATGCCATGTTCAGATACTGAATGACCTAACATATTATTTGATCAAGCTAAGATTCACTCTTATTGAATTTGGCATATAATTGTTTCTACATTCATCATATGTAAAAAGTACCTCAATTACTCAAAACATCCCTTCAAATTTTTTGAACACATTCGATGTATCATCTATAATCAGAGTCCCTAATTAATTTACTCTTTCTTAGATCGCTTTAATCTTTAATGCCATGTTACTGTTATGTGCATTAACTCAAACAGAAATAGTCAAAACTCTATATGCCTATGATTGGTTCTCATAATCCTTTAAGTGACTAATTCCTCAATGAGGTAATATTATCTTATGTTATTTTCAATTTCCTAGTTGATTTCTTTCTCAAATGATTTTCTCCATTCATTTGATTTGCTCTGATTTCACATTGACTTATTCTAATGTCTACTCATTCATACTAGTTTCTCCACTCATTTCAATTTAGTTACAATGTTAAGTCCCTGTGTTGGCAAAACATTCATCGAATCTAATTTGTATCTCCTATACATATTTGCATAGTATATAATGCAGATCTAAGTTCTCCTCACATTAGCAATAATGTCACCTCAAATTTAGGAATCCAATCACATAGTTGGATACTTTACATCAAACATAATGCATACACTCTCAACAGCATATTCTATATTTTATGCTTATGTCTCTGTGAGGGATATGACTCCAATATTCACTTTTGAGTCACTACATATTCATTATGATTTGTTCCTTCATTGATCATTCTTAAAATAAACTATCTGGTCTACTTAACTTGCTTTAGTGAAATTCTTCTTCCAAGGAAGAATTTATGCTACCATCATCTATATTATTCATATAATCCTTATCAATCTGCTGTTATCATCATTGCATTTTCAGCCATTCTTAATACCTCAAGAAGATCAATTTCTATCATTCTTACTAGGTCATAATGTTCTGGTTACCAAATCCTGATGAAGTAGTAAACATGATTACTATCGCATATGCTTAGGTGTATATCATTAAAGTCATCCTATTTTGTCCAAAGATTTATCTCCGAAAATTCTCTAGTTTATATATATTACATTAATGATACTTGATTTCAATCGATCCTAGACAATATTTCTCTCTTTATTCGTGCCTACAATCAGGGTATCCCTATCACGATTGTTACATAAACTTATTTTTGTCAAGCCACTATCATGACTTACAGTTTTTTCCTCACATTAACACGCATGCTAACATCAATTCTACTATAATGTTTCGAGAATTCACCTATTCTAATGCTGTATAATTTCATAATAATTTAACCACCATACTTATTGCATTCACTCTTCCCATTTAATACATCCTCTTTTTCTAAATATCATGTATACATAAAATCCTATCTTATATGTATTTCTAACTTTCTCCTTTTGTGCCTGTCCTCAATCATGGGGACTCTGCCACGATCGTGATAGAACCAATTTTTCTTAGCCACGATCCTCAAATCCATCACACATATTAACTTCATTTACCCTCTCAATCTATCCCCAACTGATCATCATAAACGTTTTGATGGATTACTCTGATTCATCTAATGAGTTTGACTATAAAGACTAAGACTTAAGAACAATTAATAAATCATAGATCACCTCATTTATCTTTCCCAAGTAATTATTACATATGTGCTGAATAACATTATTCACCAATGTGATCACATTATCAGATATGTACTTGTAATAACTGATCAACTTAAACCTTCAGAACTTCTATACATATCGATATCATTTATCTCATCTTCCCGTTATCATTTATTCCATCTTATATACGTATATTTTCAATCAATTCAGAATTGTAGAAGCATTGCCATCATGAAGCTCTATTCTCAATTCCACTGACATATTCCTACACTAAATCACAACTCTCTTCATATTATTCAATTAACCATTTCAAGTCCAATTTCAACCTCTCTAAGTTATAGAAAGAATTTTGTTTTCTTTCAACCTTACTTTTACACTTTAATTCTTGTCATTTTTATCATATCTCTTCTTTCCTTAATCACTTCTCAAAGATGTATTCACATCTATATCACATTCGAGGATATGCCACTATAGCACATTATTGGTGTCATATTCAATAATACAACCACAATCTCAAATGCAGCGAATCCTTATCTATCATATCCAACCATATATTATTTCCCCTTTCTAATTATCGACAATACAAAATTGATATCATATTCAATGTTATAACCACAATTTCAAATACACAGAATCTCCATCAATTATATCGGAATACAAACTATTTCTCATTTCTAGATATCTATAAATTTTCATTTTCCCTTATTCTGACAGGTCATCATTTTTTCACTATTTCTATCAACTTAAACTCTTAAAAAAATGCTCATGCGTGTGACTCATATGTATGCGACTCATAATAGGGATCAGTTGCTACTGCCTGTTATGACATGTCTAAACTGCATGAAACTTGACACATACTTTGAAAAACGCCCATGTAAGATACTAAATTTAGGCTCTGATACCAAATTGTAGCACGGCACTTCCATTGAGCACGTATCCATACATCCCGAGGTTATTCAGACACGCTCCCCATGAGAGCGGTGTGTTAGAACAGTCAAACAGGACTTGTTATAAATTTTTTTTGAAACATCACGAGTTTTTTTTCTGAAAGTCAGTAATCGTAAATGGCCCCTTTAATTTCATAACCAATTTCAAGCACCAGTATTACAAACAATGTGCATACAATCAAAATATCAGTATTCAATTAGCGCTCATTACACAAACAAAAGTGCCTCCAGTCAAAATGTGACTTCATTTTTGAAACATCCACATTTACAATGTTCAGTACTTGTGAATACTTAATTTAATACAAAATATTGAAATTCAAATGCATACATGAACTGATCCAGATCTCTTTCTCTTATGTGAATGCAGTAGCTATAGTCCCATTGGCCTAACGAGGTAACTCTTCTGAGCCTGAAAAATATTGCAAGTTTTGGGTGAGTTTTGCAAACTCAGTGAGTGACAATCCTCGATGGCTCACACAATAACATAAACATATAGTTTATATAGTCATATGGATCACCTCATATCATTAATTTATCATGTTGAATAACATACACTTGATCAGTCATTTCACATCTTACATTCAACACATATCGCATTCAAAAATTATTCAAACCATTTTAATCATTCATATCAAGCATATGCTGTGCACATGAGACTCACTTTCAATTTGTTATTTTCATTCTGAACGAGTGCCTTTTTATCTAGCCCATATCACTTAGTGGATTTTGGGCTGTATCAAATGATGTCCTATATGCCTTAGTAGATACCAGGTACATTCACAACCGAGCCTAAGTCTCTTATCACAATTTCTGAGCTTTAAGCTCTTTTCCACACTCTAAGCTTTAAGCTCTTTTTTAGTGGCTACTCTAGTCACAACTACCTTTATCTTTCATGCATTCATGTAATGGAATGCATTAGTCACATATGATCAATTAGTCACGTTATTTCACTTTAGACATTCACTTTCACATGTCATCGGACCTTAGTCTGGCATTCAACATTTAAGTTGAGAATACACTTATTTCTTCTCATTCACATACAAGTAACACTTCAATATCACATTTACACATCAAGTCTCGGACCTTCATTGCTCGACAACAACATAAGAAAATCAGATTCATATCAATTATATTCACTTTGCGTAATAATCATAAAAATAGTCATTCAATGCAGAAATTGAAATCAAAACAAATAATGAAATGAAACCATCTAGGTCGACTCACAGTGCGCTCCAAATTAGCAATTGCTTCCAAGATCTAGAAACGTTTGAATGTGGACATTTATCCTCCACATCAATATTATGTAATACACACATTGCACACACATTAATAATTGCCCAATTATAAGTATTCCTTCATGCAAAAATGTGAATATGGAATGTGTATAATGCATGTTCGATGACAATCAAGGGTGTCCTTCCATTATTCTCTTCACATTGTCAACCATATATCAAAACTCACTCAAGTATCATTTGTAATTAGGGTTTATATCTCAATAAAACCACTAGAATCAAATTTCATAACTCAATTGTTCATTTCAGATTTTTCCAAAAACATACCATCAGGTCTACTATTCTTGATCATTCAGACATTGAAAATGAAGTAATTTGGCAATACTTTCAGCTATAAAATTGGTCTCCTATCTCATAAGTTTCTAATGACATCAAGATCATTCAATTTGGTTTAGTATTACAAAATTTATACTCCAAATAATTTAGACTATTCTTAAACTAAATCAATATCTTGTACTAAAATTCAATTCAGAAATATGGAATTATAGAGACAGAATTAAAATTTTATTTCTTCATAAAATTTGTAGAACTATGTCTCTAGTTTACTCTTAATTAAAAACCATCCCAATTAGATAACTACAATTCAAGATATCATCAAAATACTAAAGCATGTTTAAGTTGTGTAGGAAAGTTGGCCGCGATGAAGCCAGGAGTTGGCCGCGGTGAACTTTTCCCGAGAGGAAAATTCCTAGTGAAATGCTGCAAGTTGGCAACGTCAAACTAAGGAGTTGGCTGCAGTGAGCTATTTCTGAGAGGAAATCTTGCAAGTTGGCCGCAGCGATCCAAAAAGTTGGCCACGACAAACTTTCACAGATGTTACCCCCAGATTTTTTTTTTTATAAATCAAGCATGATTAGATTAATGGGGTAAATTAATATGGTATTTAATAAAGTTAGTATGAATTAGCTTATGA
>JAOSBO010040100.1:0-10968 GCA_027563915.1 Erythroxylum rotundifolium | reverse complement strand
ACGTTTTCAATATATTATATAAATTATTGAAATGAAAATATATTATTTCTATAAACTTCAATCAAAATTTGATTTCAAGTTGAAATATGGCACCAAAGAGAAGATAAGATACTAGAAGACCTCCATATTTTAGACCACGATTTGGAACTTTATACTGTAGAGGTGAAGGATCTCGTGCTACAGTACCTATAGATGAATCACCTCTACCCCCTCCACCCCCTTCGCCTACTACACTGGCAGATGAGGCTACACCATCCACCACTCCTTCATCATTTAATACCCCTTTATCGATAAAGATATCAAGGGTAAATAATGCGGATGAAGGAGACGGCTGCCAGCCTAGAGCTGAGGGACCCGATGGAAGAAAACACATCACAATAGCCAATAATATGTAAGTGAAAATATATGAACCATTATATGTTATAATTAAGTTATAGGTTACAATTTTTAAAATGGTATAAATTTATTTGTTTTTATATTATAGGTTTTTTTTCCATCTGAAACCTGTTCAAGAAATATGACATCAAAATTTAAGGAGAAGATTGATCCTGAGGGCTATTGTTTGAAGAATATCTCTCAGGTGACAAAGTAATTTTACTATCATGAGATTGAGGTACGATAGAAATAATTATTTCCTTTTTTAATATTAACTTTTTTACATTAATTTGATAACTATTATTACATCAAAAATATTTATTAAATATATTTCCTTTTATTACAGAAAGAATTTTTTTGGGATTCTTAATTGGACGAGATCATATATAGAATATGGGAGTCGAGAGCATGTACATGTTATTGCGAGTTTGTTGGTGCGATACGTAGGGCGGTTGTACGACCGTCTTATATTTCTAAAGAAATATGGAGTCGTTGGTTGACATATTGGACATCACCTGCGGCGAAGTCGATTTCACAGCGTAATTCGACCAACAGACATGGAATACCCGAGGGAGAGAGTCTTCCTGTACATACGGGAGGATCTATTACCCACTAAGAGCATACACAGAGAATTGTAAGTATCTACAATTTAACAGTTATATTCTCATCTCTTTTCTTTGTTGTGTTTTAATTGAATTTGCTTTATAAAATCTATTTTACTTATAATTAACATTTTATTCCTATGCAGGAAAAGTCTATGGTCGTGGCACCTACACCCCGTCAACTATTTCTACATACTCATACTAAGAAGCATTATGGGGTGACATTCGTCAACGATTGTTGTAGAGAAGTCAATGTAAGTGAAATTTATGATTTAATACTAATAATATGCTTAATAATTATCACTTAGTAATATATAAACATCGCTTTCTGATAGGACCAAATACAGCAAACCATTGAATGGCAGTCTCAGCAATCTGAAAATGTTGATGAGGCTGACACTTACCTTGAAGCAGTTGGTGGTAGGAATTGTCGTGGGAGGATATTCGGATTAGGATCATTTGCGAATACTTGTTATTCGTAATCCTCCACGTCTAGTACAGCAGCATCTGCTAGGCGGTTCAACAACAATAAAGTGGATGTGCTTGATAACATAATGTAGACATTGTCCACTCAGTTGCAGTAGATGTTGGAACAGTTGCATCAGTTGCAACAGTTGATGGCAGCATAACAACAGATGATAGCAGCGTAACAACAGAGGATGGCAGCACAACAACAGTTGCTGGAGGTGTACACCCATCTCCGTCGGGAGATGGATGAATTGAAGGGTAAGGGTAGTAGGTCACCGCACCAACCAGACAATCCGCCAGCTCCTAATTAATAGTATAGTATTGGTCATTTAGTTTGTATTACAGATATTATTATTTACAATGTACTGTTTTTATTATCAATTAAGATATTTTAATTTTTAATCATTAATCAAAATTTCTATTTAACCAAATTAAATGTATATTATAAATATTTAATTATTAAAATTATGCATCAATTATAATTTAAATATAATGAAAATATATATTTTAAAAAAATTTAAGCAATAACTTTACTGACGGAAACGTCCACAATTTCATCGGTAATTGCCTATAATATATACCGACGGATAACAAATTTCGTTGGTAATGGTTAAGCATATTTACAGATGGAAACCATGTTCCCGTCGTTAAATTTACCGATGGTATTAAACACATTCCGATGCTAAATTTATATACAGTTAAGGAACTTACCATCGGTAAATTTAGCGTTGGAAAATTTTTAAACCGTTGGTAATTTACAGACTGAAAAATTGTGACGGTCGTATTGGAGAATATTTTGTATTAATTGTCTTAGTTGTTGTTTCCTAGTTTAGCTACTGTAAATAAGGGATACTTCTAATCAGTTGTAGTTTAGGCTAAATTATTGTGCTGTAATCTCTTTAATACGTTAGGATTTCTCATCTATATATTCGTGTACCTTGTTTCAAAGATATATGAAACAATTCCCTTATTTTCGCTTGTCCATTTTCTTCATGGTATCAGAGCAGGTATTTTGATTTTTTTTAACAAACATGGATGACAAAGAGAGTACCGAGGCAACAAAAACGTCAAAAGAGGTGGTTGTTGACCATGATGATAACTCCTCCCAAAGGCTGACTACTGTGTTGCTAAATGGTTTTAATTATCTTCCTTGGTCAAGAGCAGTCACTATTGCTCTCGGAGGCAGATCTCGATTGGGATTTATCAATGGCAAAGAAAAGACACCAGATTGTAGTTCTCCTGAATATGAGAATTGGCTGTCAAAGGACCAGATGGTTATGTCTTGGATCCTAAATTCAATGGAACGAAACCTTACAGAAATTTTCAGTTATTATCAATCCTCTTTGGAACTTTGGGAAGTTGTTCAGGACATGTATGGCAACCAAAACAACTCTGCTCGTATCTTTCAAATTCAACAGGATATTGCAAATCTTCAGCATGATGGACAACCTTTTGTTAATTTGTTGAGCAAATTGAAAAGCTTGTGCAATGAATTAGAGGTTTATAGACCTCATTCAGTTGATCCAATTGTTTTACGCAAGCGAACTGAAGAAGATCAAGTTTTTCAGTTGTTGGCTAGCCTTGGATCAGACTTTGAAGATTTAAGGTGTCATATTTTGATGAATGCTGAACTCCATTCCTTAAAAAATGTCTACACAACTATTCAGCGTGAAGAAATTTGACGAAAAGTTATGACTCGAGAAAGTGCATCAAATGTTTCTGATGCTCGTGATTATATAGCTCATCAACCCCTTGAAAAGAAACCTTTTAGAGGTAAACGTTCAGACGTGAAATGTGATTACTGCAACTACAATGGACATTCAATGGACTGCTGCTGGATTCTTCATCCTGAGTTAAAGCCTAAACATGCAAAGGATAAGAAGGGAGGGGATAAAAAATGCTTCACTAATCGCAAGGCTAATTTGGCTACTCATGGTATGGAATCTATCTCTTCTAGTCCCATTTTGTTGCTTAATGATTTGGCCAGTTTTCTATAAGAAAAGCATGATCTTGAAGCTGGTAAAGAGGGGGTTGGACACGAAGAAGCTGCTGCACTGTTTAGTAAATTTGCTGGGCTCTTAACTAACGCAAAGTCTAAGAACAGTCAAGGTATTTCAACTGCTCTTATGACTACCTTAGAGATTAGTAATTTACATGACTTATGGGTTATAGATTCTAGTGCCAGTGATCATATGACAAATAAGTTAACCAATATTCATGATTTTACACCTTGTTCTATCTCTTCTTTTGTCTCGGTTGCTAATGGAACAGGTGTACCGGTAAAAGGTAAGGGAAAAATTAATCTTGCCTAAAAAACTATAGAATTTGACGTCTTATATGTTCCATCCTTTCCCTTCCAGTTATTGTCAATTCAAAAATTAACATCAACTCTTAACTGTGATGTTATATTTACTCCTTTCAAGGTAATTTTTCAGGACCATCTCACCAAATAGAGGATTGGTGAAGGTTTTCAGTTGAATGGTCTTTACTATTTCTCTAATTCCGGAGTCTCCAAAGCTTTTCAAGCTACTATCTTACCCATCAAAGATCATCAATTATGGCATCTTCGTTTGGCTCATCCTTCCGACTCCATTCTTTCGAAAATAAAACCGAATCTATCCCAAGGATTCTATGATTGTGAGATTTGTCATTACTCTAAATCTACTAGACTTCCTTTTAATTCTTCTTTGTCTAAGACTTCTTAAGCTTTTGAACTTATTCATTCAGATGTATGGGGACCTTTTTCTATGTCTATTGATGGCTTTAAATACTTTGTGACCTTTATTGATGATTTCACACGGGTTACTTGGGTGTATTTATTGAAATCAAAAAATGAAGTTCTTAGTTGTTTTAAGGACTTCCACATGCTGGTTAATACTCAATTCTCTGCTCATATTAAAATTTTCCGATCTGATAATGGCACTGAATTTACATCTCATAACATGAAAGATTACTTAATTTCTAATGGTATATTGCATCAAACTAGTTGCGTTAACACACCCCAAAAAAATGGAATTGCTGAGCGCAAGAATTGAGATTTGCTAGAGAAAACCAAAGCCATCATGTTACAAATGAATGTTCCAAAGAAATTATGGTCTTATGGAATTCTTACTGCCACTTATATTGTTAACCGTTTACCTAGTCGAGTATTGGATTTTCAATGCCCACTTGAAGTTTTGCAAGATAAAAAACCCAATGTATCCCATTTGAAGGTCTTTCAGTGCACCTGTTTTGTACATTTATCTCCAAATCAACGTGACAAACTTGATCCTCATGCTGCGAAGTGCATTTTTTTGGGATATTCACAGACCAAGAAAGGGTACAAGTGTTATGATGATATCACTAAAAGGCTCTACATTAGTAGAGATGTTCGGTTTGTTAAAACGTCTATATTTTGAAATTACCAATCAAGAGGAGTCTTTGGCTGAATTAGTTCCATTACCAAGTATGGAGTTCAGCATCGAAAAAACTACAAATCAGTATGGTGTTCAGGGAGCAGTTGATCAAAGTTTCAGTATAAATACTTCACGTGTGGTTGATGAGCTTTTAACTGAAGATACCTCGCTTCCTACTCATATTAGTTTAAATGAACATCAATCTTTAAATTCACTAAGTGAATCACCAGCTCCACGACGCAATCCTCCACGAGAACGTCATCGTCCGTCAAAATTACAAGACTATGTGGCTTATACTGTTAGGCATCCTTTGTCAAAATGTCTAAATTACTCAAGACTTTCACTCTCATATGCAGCTTTCCTTTCAGCTATATCTAGCATTCATGAGCCAAAAAACGTTTATGAAGCTCAGTCTCAACCAGTATGATTCTTTTTTATATGTCCGCATTAAAAATGGCGAAAGGTTAATGGTGCTAATTTATGTGGATGATTTAATTATTACAGGAAATAATACTGACTATATTGCTCAGTTGAAGAAGAATCTTAAGCTGCTTTTTCCAATTAAAGACCTTGGCCCCTTAAAATATTTTCTTGGGATTGAAATGGCCTCTTCCAATAAAGGATTTTTCCTTAACCAACGAAAATACACCATTGATTTACTGCAAGATGCCGATATGCTCTCTGCTAAACCTGTAGCCACTCCATTGGATAGCAAACTAAAATTGTCCTCAACAGGAAAAGCTCTTGAATCACCAAGGTACTATCAAAAGCTTGTGGGTAAACTTATTTACCTTACGATTACTCGACCAGACATTACATTTGTTGTTAGTCTTGTTAGTCAATTCATGCATGCACCAATGATTCATCATTTGAGTATGGTGAAACGCATTCTCCGATATTTGAAGGGAACTATAGGTCAAGGAATTGTAATGACTAGAAATGGACATACTAATGTGATAGGGTATACTGATTCAGATTGGGCTGGAAACCATCTTGATCGTCGATCAACTATTGGATATTGTTTGTTTGTTGGAGGCAATCTAGTGTCATGGAAAAGCAAAAAACAAAATGTGGTGGCTCGTTCTAGTGCCGAAGTAGAGTACCGTGCAATGGCAACTGCTGCCTGTGAACTTGTGTGGCTCAGAAATCTTCTTGCAGATATGGGTTGTCCATTTATAACTCCAATGACCCTTTTTTTTGATAATCAGGCTGCTATGCATATCGCAAAGAATCCTATTTTTCACGAAAGAACAAAGCACATTGAAGTGGATTGTCACTACATTCACCAACAAGTTCAAACTAAAGTTATCAACACCTATTATGTGCGAACCAATGATCAACTTGCAAATGTGTTTACCAAAGTTTTGCCGTCTACTCAGTTTCACCGTTTGTTGGGCAAGCTTGGATCTATAAATCTTTTAGATCTAGCTTGAAGGGGAGTATTGGAGAATATTTTGTATTGATTGTCTTAGTTGTTGTTACCTAGTTTAGCTACTGTAAATAAGGGATACTTCTAATCAGCTGTAGTTTAGGCTAAATTATTATGCTGTAATCTCTTTAATACGTTAGGATTTCTCATCTATATATTTGTGTGCCTTGTTTCAAAGATATATGAAACAATTCGCTTATTTTCTCTCGTCCATTTTCTTCAGGTCGGTACATTTTTGTTACCTTTACCAACGGTAAGTTATTCTCCAACGCTAAATTTACCGACGGAAATTTCTTTACCATTGATAAAGTTAGCTACGGCCAAATCCACAACGTTTTTGTCTGTCAGTATATTCCATCAGTAATATTTAATATTTAATACCGACGGAATATTTATCTTTTCTGTCGGTATTTTCCGTCACTAAATGATTGTTTTCTTGTAGTGAACATTGAGCTCTTATTACTATAATTGTTGGAAAATGAAGCAATCTCCACGCTGCAGTCGACAATTCGTGTATAAATGCAGATTCTCGTGACGAGTAGGGACCAAATGTTAAAGCTTAAAAGTGTAGAATTTGGTCTAGTTAATTTGTATACAACTGATGAATGAGAGGTGAGGTCTACAACTCTTTCTCTTCAATCACCATAATTATAACTATCTGTGAGAGTTATAGATCACTTTCAAATTAATTTGTTAATGAAATTTGAAGAAAATGAAAACTGCCAAGATTTTAGTCGAAAATATTAGAAGCAGATGGTTAACTACAGTTTAAACATTATTTTTATTCAATACCTTAATATGTTCCGTTCAATAATTATTTACCCAACACAATAGGACAGATGCCAAATGGAAGAGAGTAACATGCTACATTATTTTTGGGGTCAACTTTCTTGCGTATGTCCCCAGATATAACAAACAATGATAAGTACTCTTACACGCCCAAAAAAGGCATGCCAATTAATAAACACGCCAGTTGAATTAATTAATTAATGATGAAACGGTAGGATTAGCGATCAAAAAGGCAAAGTATCGTTGTATCTTGGAAAGTACCAAAGACGTTCACATGTAACAAGCAAACGACCGTCAATCTTTTAATTAAACATAAAACACTAGCGTATAAGTTCCAAGTACCTTATCTTACAAAACTAACATTTAGACGGAAAGATGATGGTGATACCGTGAACTAATTTCTTTTGTCTTCAACCTCACCTGTGTTTTGGACCTTCTACGTACATATGCGGACGTAAACTTCCCAAGAAGCACATACACATTGGTTTCTTTACATCGTGTAATGAAAGACTAAAGAAAGCTCCAAAATTTTGGTTTCATACCTTCAGATAAAACTCATCGTACCTTCATATATAAGACTTTCAATAAATAATCTGTGGCGGTACTAGACGTTTTTGGTAGGTGTATTTGAGAAGAGTTGCAGATAAACAGAAAATTCAAACCCACATTGCATTTGGCAGCAAGTATAATAGTTAAGATTGTCATTGTACTCTCACCAACATTTAACTCTCGGTGAAATCTAAATTCGTCTCTAATGTATCAATACCGATCTTCTTTGGCAATATTCCCTAAACCTGGACCAGTGTTTTTTTTTTTTCCGACTCGAATAAGAAAATTGTTAGAAACGGTCGTACAAAATATGATCCCAGATAACATGCCAATGTCTAATTTTGATTAATGCAAAGTGCTTAACGATTCAGTTAGAACTTGCCTTTTTGGCATTAAATTGAAAGAACCGTCGCTCTTCGTCCCATACAACTTACCAACTTTTGAGCAAATACTTCTATTTTTGTCAACAAGTATCACTGTATCTCTGCACAAGTCTGTACATTTTCTCCAAAATTATATTTTCCATGTCTTATCTTCAATGCTTTGTTTGACTGGCTTGAAAGTTTATTTCCTTTATTTGAAGGGTTAACATATTCTAAAGTGTTAACTTTTTGGATTTTTCTTAATTCAATGTCAACTCTTTTAAAATTTTTAATTAAATGATCGACTTTTTATAACTCTAACAATTCAATTCACAATGTTAGTTCTATTATTAATTTGTTGATTTGGCTAATGAAACCACCTTTGTCCATTACATATGGGCTTCTACATACAAAATTAACAGCAACTAGGCACACATGTGGACTAATACACTCAACTCATAAGCTACTCTGTAACACATACTCCTAGCCTATTTTATTTCAAAACAACCCACGCTATTCCCCCTTCGCTGTCATCGGGAAGAACCTGTCTCTCCTATTTGTCCTTTGCAACTGAAGCACCATTACCACACTTAATTTGACACTACCACAAACTAGGTTTTTAGTGACAAATTTAAATGTCTTTAAAGAAATAAAAATTGTCGCCACTACTAATTTACGACGATTATATTTCGTCACCAAAATCATCGCGAAAACCCAGTAGCAAAACAATATCTGCAATGTTTTTTATACGTAGCAAAAAAGTTTTAGCAATGAAATATTTGTTGTAGAAAAAACTTTTTACCGACTTTTTTATATGTAGGGAATTAGTTTTTGTGACGAATTTGATTTGGTAGCTAATAATAATTAGTGAAGAAAATTAATTTTTAATTTAATAATAAATATAAATTTTATAAACGGATTTATTTTAATTTATTACAATATTTAAGTTTTTTTTGACGAATTACTTTTGATAGCTTATATTACTTAAAAAATTAATTCTGAAATATATATTTTTTATAATTGTTAAAAACAAATTTATTCTAATTAATTACAAATTTTAAGACATTTGTATTATTTTGTAAATAATCATAAATTGAAATAAAATAAACATATAAAATGGAATGCATGCCATATATAAAACAATGTTTACATCATTTAAGACATTTGTAATATTTTGTAAATAATCATAAATTGAAATAAAATAAACATATAAAATGGAATATATGTCATATATAAAACAATGTTTACATCATTTACAAACTAAGACTCTGAATCTTCGTCACTAGAACTGTGATATGAAGAACCTTGTTTAACCAATTTTTAAGGTTGCTAATTTCTTTTGGTCCCCGATTTAACTTGTCTTCTGTACATTGTAATTTATCTTCTAAGCATTGCAATTTTGTCTTCAGTACCTGGTTCTCCTCTTAAAGCGCTGTCAGCAATGCTGGTCGTGAGGAAGAGGCTCCAACCAACTTAGGGTCATACCCAAGCCCTTTGATATAACCCGATCGTGTACCAAGGACATTGTCACAAATGTCATCAATATTGGGCTAATTTCCCTCAACCAATGATGCTTACAACAACTCCTGTATCTTGATCTACAATGTAAAGAAGAAAATGCAGTTAACTTAAAAATTATTAGTTAATATTATATTTTAAAAATTGTAATATTAATTTATTTGTACTTACATAATTATTTTGTGTCTCATCCAACATCCAGCCTTGCCCTTACTTGTAGTGTGTGTACTTGTACAGTGTGATTTGACCACACTGTTGCCCTGGAGTTGTGTTTGACTCTACAATAATTAGAATTAAATTGAACCAATTACTATTTATTGTATTTAAAAAATATAATAATAAATTGAACACGTTATACTTACTAATTCTTGTCGGACAACGACAAATGATATGAACCTAGTGTTATGTGGAGTTGTCATTTTTTCTCTGTTGGCGTTCGCTTTCTGACACTTTTCCTAAATAAAGAGAATTAGTCATAAAATGTATAAATACAATTAATGGAAGAAAAAAATGAAGAGAAGAAAATAAAACTTAAACTGCGGCAAAGCCCAATAATCACACAATTTATGCCAATTTGCTTCAGTCTCCCTTTCTGGCACATGTCTCCTGGCCTCTTCATCAAATGGGAAGGACTGATAATATTTATGCAATCGATAGCGATGACCCTTCAGTCTTTGTTTCAGCAGTGAAGAGATGCTGCTTGAAACCTCAGGCTGCTCGATATCTACAATATTGAGCTTCATCTGTGAAAACACGTATTAGATAAGGTATTAATTTAGTTAAGCAAAATTGAAATACTTATAATGAAATGAATTGAAATAATACCGAAACTTTATCCAAAAAAGTTTGAAGCAAGTTGTCTTCCTTCAACTATCTAACATGCTGAAGGCAAAGCAACTCATTCCGAACAACAACGCCCAACTCACTAGCCAATTTTGCTGTTTGGATCTTATCAATTGGGTGCCCTTGTGTTAGATCAATAATCATGGACAACTTGGAATTCATTGCAACATTTATTCGTTGCAACTCAACACATTTATTATTTCCTCTATCTCGTTTTCTAAGGCCAGTATTGGAACCTGAAAAAACAACATAATGATTAAAACAAACAAAACATTTAATGCGAGCATAAATGTATATATGCTTGGTTAACAATAACAAACCTGAAAATCCCTCATGACTATCAGACGATATTGGTAAAGGTTGTGGTTGCTGACTTTCCTCATGTGATGATGCCATTACTGGTTGTTTTGTTGGAGAGACTTCATCGCCCGTAACCACCCTCTTTTCTTTGTTACGACCAGGTCCCATAGTAATCAACCTGTGTCAAAATCAACAACATCAACAATATCAAAAAATAGACAACAAATAAATAACATAATCAATTACCGCAAAATATAACTAAAACATTAAAAATATGCTTATAATCATCGTAAATCAACATAACTACAATATCAACAACATAAGACCTATAATTATGT
>JAOSBO010040062.1:0-10971 GCA_027563915.1 Erythroxylum rotundifolium | reverse complement strand
ATACATAAAGGAGACCTCTCTATCTTTGAATATCTTTCTCAAATCCCAACAATTGCTAAAGAACTAGCTGCTATTAGGGACTGTATGGATGACAAAGTCCTAGTTGTCTTCACCCTCCATGGCCTCCTTTTTGATTATAAAGCTTTCATTATTGTTGGACTACCCTTAAATTGCGCCCACTTTTGTTGATCTTCGAGTTAAACTTCTTGTGCAATATCAAAGACCCACGTCCTTCCACTTTATAGCCACACCTTTAGCCATCACAACCTTTGCTACTCGTTCCTTCTCCAACCAACCTCATGGTTGTAATAGTGGTAGTCTTGGTTAATCTTGGAACAGAGAAGCCTACGGCACTTCGTCTCAATTTAGGTATGAAGCTCCTTTTAACACTCAGTGGACTGGATTTAAGCAACACCAGTAGGCCCAACCCACCCAATTATATACAACCCCATTTAACCTACACTCCTCATTCGGACCAAACTCACTCCACCCTCTTACCCAACACAATTCTTTAGGCCGAATTACAATAGACCCCCTCCCAAATGCCAAATTTGCAAAAAAGTACAACCATATTGCTGTAACTTATTGCACCTCCCACTCATGCTAACTCTCTTCAAACAACTTTCTCTATCGTGAATCTTCAATCTCAACCTAATATGCCTCATGTTACCTCTAGCATTATATCTGAATGGTTACCTAACACTGGTGTATCTGCCCATATGACTCCTGATCCTCAACTTACAAAATCTGTGATGTCATATAATGGTGATAACCATATGCTTGTTGCTAATGGTAATACTCTTCCCATTTCTTCCACTAGTACACTATCAGTACACACACTCACTCGCCCACTCACCTTTAAAAGTATCTTAATTGTACCACAACTAACTATAAACCTTTTATCTGTTGCAAAATTTGTAAAAGATAATTCTTACCTGTTTTAATTTAACCTTTTTGGTTATATTGTGAAGGACCCAACACAAATATACCGCTTCTCACAGGAAAAATCCACAATGATCTCTATCCACTCAAGATGCCCCAAGATGGACTAATCTTGTCGCATTCCCTGCATGTCCCGTCTTGTCTGACTTATGGCAGCAACATCTTAGTCATTCGTGTCAGTCTATCGTTTCCAATATATTAATATATTTAGTAATCTACCTGTTAGTTCTAATGTAATAAAGTCTTATACTTACTGTATTCAAAGGAAAAGTACTAGAATACCCTTTTCATTATCTTCTCGTGTTTCAGAAACAGTTTTAGAACTCATTCACTATGATATTTGGGATTCATCTCCTTCTCTTTCACTCTCTAGCTGTCATTATTTTATAATTTTTATTGATGATTTTAGTCAGTTTACCTTAATCTTCCCACTCACTCACAAATCTCGAGTTGTTGATTGTTTCACTAATTCAAAACCACAAGTGAAAACCTTTTCTCCATAACCATTAAAACATTCCAATGTGATGGCACACGCGAACTCACTCAAGGATCCTTCGCTATCTTTTTAACCTCTTACGGCATTATCTACAGAATTTCTTACCCCCACGCACCTTAATAAAATGATATTACTGAAAGCAAAATTCGACACAAGGCTAAAACCGGTCTCACCCTACTTCTTAATGCCCATCTTCCCAAATCATTTTGGTTTGAAGCTTTCTCCACTCTTGTTTTCCTAAATAATCTCTTACCTTCTCCTCACTTTAAATACAAATCCCCTCATGAACTCCTCTTTATCACAAAACCAAATTATTCCCTTCGAGTCTTTGGATGCATATGTTTTCCTTTCCTTGGTTCTATCTGCACTGATAAACTTTTTCCCAAAACCACTCCTAGTATTTTTCTTGGATATTCATCTAAATATAAAGGAAATAGATGCTTTGACCCTCAAAACTTCAAAAGTTTATATGTCCCGCCATGTTCACTTTTTTGAAACAGACTTCCTTCATGCATCCTTTAAAACCTCTCCTTCTACTTCCACATCTTCCTCATCCACGAAAATTCAAATACATCTTTCCTATTAACCTCCCATCTCCCGAAACTCCTCCACATCCCACCCTAGTTTCCAAATCCTCTGACCCTCGACCAAACCTTCCCCATTCCAATACATCGCCTTCATAACATATGATCACTCGCTCCAATGATAACACTAATACTCCTTGTCTACTTCTTGATTACGTTTCCTACACTGCTAACCTCTCCTATCCCCCTAATCCCACTTCCTTCACCCAAGCCAACAAATTCCCACATTAGCAACAGGCCATGCTTGATGAGTTTACTGCTCTCCAACACAATCAAACCTGGTCTCTTATTCCTTCTCCACATAATGCCAATATTATTTGGTGCAAATGGGTTTTTTGCATTAAACGTAAATACGATGGTACTCTTAATTGCTACGATGCTTTTCTTATTGTTAAAGATTATCATCAGTCACCTAAAATTGATTATACCGATACCTTTAGTTCTGTTGTTAAACCCAACGCCATCTACATCATTCTTACCCTTGCTCTATTAAAAAATTGGGAAATTCATCGACTTGAAATCAATAATGCATTTCTTCAAGAGATCCTCCAACAACCTATCTACATGTGTCAACCTCTTGGTTTTATTGACCCTTACTATCCACATCATATATGTTGTCTTCATAGAGCTCTTTATAATCTCAAACAGGCTCCTAGAGCATCTTTTCATAGGTTGAGTCACAAACTTAGTAGCTTAGGTTTTAGTTGTTCCAAATTAGATACCTCCCTCTTCATACATTCATCTTCCTCCTATACCACCTTTGTTTTGGTCTATGTGGATGATACTTGGTGATAGGCTATTGACAATCCTTTATCCAAGCTCTTCTTAATGATCTTCATAATACTTTCACCATTATAGATCTTGGCTAACTTCACTACTTCCTTGGTACTGAAGCAAAACCCACACCTAATGGCCTTCTCCTAACTCAAATAAAATACACTTATGGCCTTCTCACCCACGCTAAGTTTGATTCCTCCAAATTTGTGCCCACACCTATTGTAAGGTTTTGATTATGCATCACATATAAGAAAATACACGGCAGGAAAAAAAACCTAGAAAATATAGAATCATACATTTGCCATTAGATGTAGTAAAACAATGAACTTAAGATATGTACCTTGCTAACTCCTTCGTTCTTTGTTGTCTTCACCTCTTCAAATTGTCGTGAACCACAACCACCAAAGGAGGACTCTTTAATGATATCCACACGAAGAGTAAAGCTTGAAACCCTCTTAGGAAGAATGGTTAGAACGCATACCAAGTGCTAGTTTTGATGTATGTTCATAAGAGAATAGTTTAGAGAATAAGTGTGTATAAGATGAACTCTTCTCAATTCTCACTAGTTTTCTTACAATACTATGCACGAAAATGAGTAAGTTTCTACCAACTTTTAGGCTCTTCTAACCCACATCATGAATAGAGGAATAATGGGAACTAAATGGCCATGAATGCCACTTAATTTGTCTTGAAATATTTGTTAAAAGTCTAGAAACTTTCCACGCTGGTAGCCATGCAACACTTGCTTTCTTTCATTCCTTTGCAACGTTTGTTACCACGATCATATCGCGATACTATCCTGAAATATTCTCTCATATCTTGGATTACTATCCAAACCTATTTTACTCATTCTTCTCATCTCAAATGCGTGTGAACCATTAAGTTCCTAGTTATGTTGGCCACTTGAATTAACATTTAATTCAAGAAAGTCATGGGCAGTATCTAGCAACACTTCATGAACCTCCCCCATTGACTAGAAAGTTAGTGGTTTGACTAAAAACCCTTTTATAGATAATTTTCCCATCTAATTCGTCCTTTTACCTTCTCTACCCCACTTGGTTCAAAGCATGGCTAAAACGTCAACTTCCACTAGACTGACTACGTCACATATAACCCAAGTGATATTAGTCCTTGTCCCTAAGGCTCATTACTCAAGTGGATATGTCATTGAAGACTATCTTCATGACATTTCTATTCTAGCAAGAGATTCTTAAGTAATGACCCTGACAAGAGGCCTTGGGTATTATCTCCTTCTATCAGCAGTGGTGAATCTTTCATTGGCTACTTAATTACCTTTAAATACCTCAAAATGTACCCAATCACCACCTTATTAGCAACCTCTGAAAGACAACGAGGAATGGAGTCAAAGTACAAGATCAGTATCTAAGATATCCTTGAGCATATCAAATTTAAGGATATTTGTTCCATTGATATGATAAAACTATCATTGACACTATAATAGATTATCCATATGATTGTCTCATGATAGGTCAACCAATTTACTTACTACTCTTAGCAAGCATTTACATGTTAACTCTAAATAACTCATATCTACAACTTATGAGATTCACTGCTTGATCCAATCAAGGAATAAAACATGTGCTAGTTTGTTTGGAGTAATAATGTCCCATCTCATTAATCTTATAACTAGGGATAATTTAGATACTAATATAATTACACATGATAAGAATTTCATTATCATGATCTCATCATGATTTTCTTCATGCTATATAATGTATTAAGGACTTCATTAATTCTATTTAATATCATTATCAATTCATAAAGAACATGAATATCAAATTAATGAAAATGTCTTTTTATTAATCATAAAGATTTGTATAATAAGTGCCAAAGGTGATTGCCTTTAGATCATCTCTCTAACACCTATCACACTTACCTTACCCCTCTCTAAAAACCATTATACTCCTCTCCTTAATCCCATTGAATACAGAAGTACAGTAGGAGCACTTCAATATGTTTGCCTCACTCATCTTGATGTCCAAATTGTTGTTAGTAAGATGTCTCAATTGTTACATTGTCCTATTGATGCCCACTAGACTATGGTTAAGCGGGTCATGTCGTCTTATAGACTATACTTGTGGGCCACATCATCTTATGGACTACATCTCACTAAGGCTACCACCCTTAACACCCTTAACCTTACTGTTTACTCATATGCTAATTGGGTTGGCTGTCCTGATGACTGTCACTCAACAGCTGGATAATGTATCTTTCTTGGATTTAAACTCATCTCTTGAAGTGCCAAAAAACAACCAACAGTTGCTCCCTCTAGCACCATAGCTAAATATCATAGTGTTGCACTATCTACTGATAAATTTTGTTGGAATACCTCACTACTTAGTGAGATTGCTTTATCTAATTTACACCTCACCCTATTGTATGATAATCTTGGTGCTACCTTCCTTGCTACTGATCATATCTCTCATGCTAAAACAAAACACATAGAGATTAACATACATTTTGTTCATAATCTAGTAGCAAAAATGGCTCTCTACATCAGACATATTCCTTCTAATGATCAAATCGTTGATATCATAACTAAGGCACTATCTTCATTGACTTCTCACAAACTTCGGTGATGATCAAATCGTTGATATCATAACTAAGGCACTATCTTCATTGACTTCTCACAAACTTCGGGACAAGCTCACTATTACTGTGCCAATGAGCTTACGAAGGGATAATAACATATAAAACACATCCCAAATTTTATGCTTAACATTATATCCTTAATTTTAGCTCTTGTAATTAGCCTCACAAGTTTTACATTATAAACTATCATTTAACTATCATTAATTAGCATCCATTTAATATGCCTCTTGTATAAAAATGGCTAAAAGCCATTGAGTTGAATCATCAAAGAAAAACACAAAGAATTCCTTAATTTTTTAAATTCCTTTTATCTCTTTATTCTCTTCGAATAGAGTATTTTCTTATGAATTTTAAGTTAGTATTAGAGCCCTTTGAGCGATGAGAGCAGCAAATTCCTTTTTTCCTGCAAATTCTTTTTTTCCTCGATCTAGAAAGAACAAGTGTTTTCACTTTAAGCATGTAGTGTTAAGCGTGGAGTCTAGGGTAGTGTTAGAGCATGGAGCTTGGTGCAGTATGAGAATGTTAAGGTGAACGAAGGTTTAAGCAAGTTTCTCCTTAACGTAATAAGCATAGTGTGTGTTGTGGTTTAACATGGAGAAGCCGCGGCTAATTCTGATGCTAATCCCGCCATAATCCCATTGTTGTCCCTATTTCTCTTTGGCAAGCATAAATAGTTCTAAAAAATAAGTGAAATTTTATTAAATCATCTATATCAAAATTACTTCATGCTTTTAGTTAGTTAAAAGGCATTTTTAATGCAAATTTTATTCTTACTTATTCAAATTGTGATGCTTAGTAATAACTAATGAAGATACATGTTGATGAAGAGAAACTCTCTTATATTTATAGTAAAATGAAATCACCTATATAATGAGATAATAGACAAGAGAAGTAGTGTATTAAAAATCAAAAAGCAAAAAAGTGGAATGTGTATGGATATAAAGATCATGAAGCGATACTTATGCTTACCCACTATTTGCAAAAATTAAAGATCACTATCCAAAGCTTTTGGTAATGGAAGTGATAAGTTACAACTTTTTGCTTTGAACCAAAAGGTGATCATTACAAAATAAAATAGATTTTTTTTCTATAGATAATTTGACAAAAGTTTTTCAAGAATCGAAACATCAATATAAACTTATTGTGAATGATACCGATGATGTCAAAACATATTGAAAGTCTATTGAAAGACTAATGGTACATATATTTGTTTGGATTATTATTTTAAACATGTTCATTAAGAGATTCTATATAAGGACTCAATTCTAAATCTAGTATAATGCTATGCCTAGATTCAACGAGAGCAGTACGTTGTGAAATATTAAAAGGGGAGTCTAAAAATTATGAAGTCCTAACTATGATAATTCGACACAAATCAAAGACAACTTATAGTGTTAAGAAAATCACCATAATGACCAATCAAGTCATATAAAAAATTTATTGCTATGAACTTGCAGGGTATCTAATAGAAATTTAACTAGTGTTGGTAGTGAAACAAACAAAAAATACAATGGTATTGAGATAACTTCAACATTAGTAGCAACTACAAATAATAGTGGTAAGACTGTTAATGTTTTTACACATATGTTGTAATAATGCATGGATAATTGATTTTGGTGCTATAAATTATATAACATTTGATTTTACATAAGTGGTAAAACTTAAACAATCCTTATGGAAAGTTATTTTTACTACCAATGGTAATAAGGCTTTAATTACCTTAAAAGGATCTTTAACTCTCATTAATACCTTGAATTTGGATTATGTCTTGGTTGTCCATCTTTATGTTATAATGTCTCTTTTATTTGTCAAATAACAATAGCATTATATTGCCTTGTAATTTTTGGCCTAACTTTTGTCTTTTTAAGGACATTTAGACAAAGCATATGATTGGTTGTAGCATTACAAAACTTGTGTTAATTGTACTTACAATCAATGAGTTTTACAAGTTACACTAATTTTTGGTAATGGATGATTCTAAGATAGAAAAGAATCAAGCTAAAGTCTGGTTGCAACACCAATGACCTGGACATGTATGTTTTAAGCATTTCAAAAAATCATTTTCTAGTTTATTTGAAAAGATTGGTGTCTTTAATTTCTTATATGTTATCTATGAACTGACAAGAAATCATTGGAATTCATTTCCATTAAGTTTAATCAAAATTCATTTCCTTCAAATTTAATCAAATGTTATTTGATATTGATGATTATTCTAATGCATGAGGTTTACTTAAAATTCCAATCTTAGAAGATCTTCCTGATTTTTTACCTTTTTTTGATAACTATACTAAGATGACTTGGTTATGGTTAACGAAGTATAAAAGTAAAATGAATTTATTATTCTAAAATTTTCACAAATTCATTAAAATGCATTACAATGCACATGTTTAAGTTCTTTATTGCAATAATGATCAAGAATATCATAATTCTGAATTGAAGCATAAGGAATTATTAATCATACTGTATGCATTGATAAACCCCAATAAAATAAGGTGGTTGTGAGAAAAATTGGCATTTATTGGAACTTTTTTGTGCCTTATTATTTCAAGTAATATATCATTATCTTGTTAAGAAGAAGCTCTTTCCTTTATAGTATATTTAATAAAAGAAACTCCCTCAAGCTTCATTGGTTTTCAAACACCACTCCAAGCTCTTAATAAGGATGTAACTGCTCCACTGGTACCAATTTACCTCCTTGTGGCTTTAGATGTGCAGTATTTATACATATTCATAAAAATGAACATAATAAGTTAACTCCACAATCCCTACAGCGTGTGTTTCCAACATATGCTTATAAACAAAAGGTATATACATGTTATCATTCTCTAACTCATGTATGTTCATAGTAACATATGTAGTTTTCCATGAAGACTTAATTATAAACTTCATAACCAAAAGAAATTTCAAACTTTAAACTATCAATTTCAGGGTTATTATCAATTTTTTACCATAATGTTAGTGATTCGAATATAAGTAATGAAACTTTGAATTACGGTGTTGATGATCACTTGGAGCATAAAAACTTAGTTAAACTAAAAGATCCCTTGAAACATGAAAAAATGGTTAAATCAAAAGATGTAAGTCCATCAATCAAAAAGTTTAAGTCCTTGACTAATATATCACTCCAATGTTTTATTGACGATCTTCCTATTTTAGATCTTGAGCCACCCAAAAAATGATTACTAGAGAGGCATTCTTAACCATGCTTATAAACTTGAAATTTCAAGCAAAGTTAAATATAACAGAGTCGTTTTATACCAAATTATAAAATGTCATAATCAAATAAGTTATTTGTAAATCAATTATCTATTATAACTATTAATAACAATGTGTAAAAAGCTTCAATTAATCCAAATTGAAGAGCTCTAATAAATGAGAAAATGAACTCCTTAGAAAGGAATAAAACATGGGAGCTTGTTGGTTGTCTAAAAGAAAAGGCTAGTAGAATATTGATGGATTTACATCATAAAGTATAAAGTAGACGACATAATTAAACGATTTAAAGCAAGATTGGTGGCAAAAAGGTATACCCAAACCTACGGGATTTGATTATATAGAGTTGTTTTCCCCATAGCTAAAATCAATAATATTAAAATATTGTTGTCTCTAACTACAATTTTAGATTGGCCACTACAATAATTTAATGTTTTTTTTTTGTATGGGGAATTGCCTGAAAATGTCTATACAGAGCTTCCACCGGGATGTATGGGAAAATAAGGTAGAATGGAAAGGTTTGTAGATTGAAAAAAAATCATTATATAGGACGAAACATTCCCTAAGAGCATGATTTTGAAGATTTGAAAGTCTATAATATCTTTTGGATTCTATGATAGCAATTCAAACCATACTTAATTTTCAAAAAAAGGGGCAAGGTAAAATCGCTGCTCCTTTTATATATATGAATGATGTGGTGGTCACAGGGGCATTTTCCTAAAGAGTTTGAAATGAAAAGTCTTAGTTTCTTAAAATATTTCCTTGGTCTCAACAATAAAAATAATTACAATAATGTCTCAGTATAAATCCTAATGAGATCAAGGTTTAGGGAGATTTAAAAGTATACAATCTTACTCTTAGCTAATAAAGAGGTTATTTATAATATACCTTCATAAAACAAAGAATTTGAAAATAGTTGGAAGAAAACAATAAGTTCATAAACAAAATATTTCCTAAGGATCAAACTTTCAAAATTAAGAAAAGGAATTTACCATTCCAAAGAAAGTATACATTGGACCTTTTTTGGAAAATACTAGTATGTCAGCATGTCAACTGGCTAATACACTAATTGAGGAAAGTTTTAAGTTATGTGTTGAAGCAAACCAAGTACCTGTTAATAAATGAATAAATAAGACCTGATCTTGCTTATGCATTGGGCATTATTGTCAAATTTATGCATAATTAGTAGAACATATATGAATGCAATTATATGAATTTTAAGGTACTTGATATCTACTTATAGAAAAGAAATTTTGTTTACCAAAAATACAAATTGGCAAAACATAGATGCTTATACAAATGTTAATTAAGCTAGAGTAATAAATGACATACGTTCAATTTTAGTTTACTTCTCATTTGTAGGTAACAATCTTGTTACATAAAGAGGCGCAAAAGTTGAATTTAAAGACATAATACCTGGAATAGGTGAAACTTTATAACTAAGACTGTTGATAAAATTTGGGTTATCCACCTAAACAACCAATCCGATTATATTATGACAAGGAAGATGCATATGATAAACAAAAGAAGTTAAAATTGCCGGACTCTTCGTTAAGGAGAAATAAGATATAAAATTATGAAGTTGTCTGAGATTCTTTCTTAGTATTAACTGGCTAATACTCTTACTAAAGCAGTCTTAAAGGGAAAGTGTTAGAGAAATTTTTTTATAATTATTAGGATTATATATAGTTATAACATATTTTAAGTTATTAATTTTTCATAATTTAGATTCATTTAAATCCCTACTTTTTAGTTTCAATTTAAAAATTAATTAGTTTCTACTATATATATATATATATATATATATATATATATATATATATGAGTACTTCCTCTTAAAATATACGAAATGAATTATTTTTTATGAATTTCAAGTTAAAGGAGTTAAAACAGCTTAGTTGTGATTTTGCCTTCGGATGCCAATTGATTAATCGACTGATAATTTAATGACGTTCACGGTCTGAGTTTAGGTTAGTTTCTATGCTGTTTATGTCTTTCGTATTCGTTAATTTCAGTTTCATGAGCTTTTACCATTCTGCTTTACACAAGATTTCTGTTCTCGATGAACTATCTTCAGACACCTATCTTATCGTTTAACAGATATACCGCCTCAGCTAAACTCTTCACCTCACAATGTTTTCCGTCCGAATCGGCTGCTGAACAACCTTAGGTTCAAAAAGAGGGGCCACGCCCATAAACACCTTAGTATCCGTATATTTTCATTTCTTAATTTATGCTTTGACCTAACTTTGATTTGATTAGTATTTAAAGAGTATTGGTTGGTTATCTGGAGTAGTACGCATCGCGGTCGGAGAAGAGATAGGTTTGGTAAGAATTCATTTCACA
>JAOSBO010040052.1:0-10972 GCA_027563915.1 Erythroxylum rotundifolium | reverse complement strand
CTTCATTTTAATCCATACTACCTTATAAAATTCAAAATACACCTTATTAGACTCCAAAAATTCCTAATTCATAAATTATAATTTACTTTCATACTAGATAATTTAATAAAATAAAATAAAAATAAAATCCTAAAATCGGGACCCAACACTAATCTCATGTGGTTATTGGTCTCTAAGCAAGTTTCTTCAATGCCAATGGCTTGTGCAGAACCATTATTTCCCATCTTCACATGCCCATAGTCTCCGAATGTATAAGATGTAAATATTGCCTATTGAGAAGTTGCGTGAGTTGAGGCATTATTATTAATTACCTCTTGATTTTCTTCTTATAGAATACTAATCTCCTCATTACAAATCATAAATAGATCCTCAATGACAATAATCCAATTTTTATTGTTGGTGTCATTCTTCTCTAGTTCCTGATTTCTCTTGCCTTCTCTTTTAAACTTCTGACAGTTCTTTTACATATGACCTTTTCCACTACAGTAGAAGCATTTAATGTTGGCAGATTTGTTGGTCCTACTACTAGATCTACCTCTCTGGCCTGGACCTCTACTTTTCTTCTTCCCCTTGTCTCCATGACTAAGACATCGGGCTTGGGGGAAAAGCCTTAAGTCTTTCTTCTAAGCTGCTCCTCCAAAAGTCTAATTTTATCAATTTCTATTGAGACTACACCTTTAAGGGTTGAGTTGAAGAGCGTTGTTCTGAACGTCTCTCAAGAGCTTATTAAAGATCCCAAAAGCCATAATCCGAGCAACACATTATTATAAGTGAGCCTCATGGTGGGCATATGATTAATGATCCCTTGATAAGTATTCAAGCGACCCGTCATTGGTGTTCCATCTTGGTATTTCAGGTTCATGACTTGTTTAATCAAGAACATTATATTGTTGTCGGACTTTAGAGTATAAAGGCTTTGGAGTTTGGCCCATAGCTTGTCTACTTCCTTCTCGCCAGAGATATGATTCTGAACATTATCATCCATCTAGTTTATGATAAATCCACAAACTTGTCAATGTAATAAACTCTACTTAGTGTCAAATTAGCCTTCAATTTTTATAATATCAAATACTGGTTCATAGTATCCCTTCACATAAAGAAGATCTTCCATCTTCTCCTTCCATACTTAGAAGTTGCCTTTGTTCAGATTGATTATTCTACTCGTGTTGACTTCTATGATTATAAAGGATGATTGGCTTAGTAATCGTACATATAAATAGTGACCGTATATATAAAAGTAATAATACATGTGAATAATGCCCAGTATCTTCAAATAGTGATCTAACTTTTTTTTTTATGTAGAGGATACACTATTAAGTGACAACTACAGACCATACGATAAGTAGACTTGCACACCTAAACTGGGTTCTGATACTAGATTGATGGGAGTTAGACACACCAAAGTAGCGGAATAAAATCTCTCCCTTTGTAAACCTGTGAGGAAATCACCAAGTAAAGAAAACCACAGAAACTTTGAAATAAAATCAAAGAAAGGAACACCAAATTTTTATGTGAAAAACCTTCCTAATATGAAAAGTAAAAACCATGGGACTATAGTTGAAATTATATCCACTATTTAAAATGATTGGTACAACATAATTTATCGCTAGAGATAATACACTAAGATGCTCAAGAGATTAAACTCTTCGAAATACAAAGCGAGCGAAAAATATTTCACAAATAGAGGAACACTGGTGCTAAATTATCAGGCACAAAATTCTTTGCTTTACTAAGCTTGTATTGCTCTGAATACTTTGCTTAGGATACTTGAGTCTTCCCTCTTGATGTCTATTTATAGGGAGAAGTCTACTTAAGCCTCCCTTTAACTTTTGATATAGGATTTCTTAAATGGGGGGACTTCCAACACCTTTAAATTGCAAGACCATATAATTGATGTCTCAAGATGAGATGGAGGTTAATATCGAGTAAGCAAAATTCTCTCTTTATTTATTTACACAAGTGATAATATAACAACTTATTTACAAGTCCCTGATGATTATACTGACATAAACATATTATGTTTAGAAACCTTTATACTAGTAACTATAGATTAGAATTCACTATTAATATCTCAGTTTAAAATCATTACTTAATTTTTAGTCATTGATTTATTATTTAAAACACATAATTAAAGAATTAATACATACTCCTAAAAATGTATCCAAGTGCACTCTAAAAATAGTAACTACTCCTTCCATGTTAACAAAAATAACATAACCTTATATATTATCAGTCTAACTTTAGAAATATGCTTCATTCATAAAAATTAAATATATTGATATACTAATCATAAATATTAGCTGAATTTTTAATTGGCTCCATTTTTAATTATTTACCTCAATTGGACTCTATAAAAAAAAGTGATGAAATTATGAGTTTTAGTTCATAACTCTCATTCGTAATCACTCAAATTGGTTTAATCTAATGTCTAAATCCATTTATCCTACACTTTAAGTAATTTGACAATAAACTTTGTTTTAGAAACCCCTATACTAGTAACTATAGATTTTTTTAATCTCCAATATAACAATAAAAGATGAATCACATGTCTAAGAAGAAGGCATCATGATCTATGCAAAATCTCATAACTTACATGTTAGAATGCAAAGTGGTGGACATGATTTCGATAGTCTTTCCTACGCATTTCAAGATCCATTTATTGTCATCAAATTAGTCAATCTTTGAGTTATTGACATTGATGTTGACCATAAGACCATATGGGTCAAATTGGTGCAACAAATTATGAGCATTATTATAAACTTTCCAATAAAAGGATAAGTTCATTATTTTCATAAACTACAAAAATGATTGGCCCTATATGAAATTGGTAGTAACACAAGTTATCATACATATCTACAGTGCCAATAATTATGGGAGTTCTTACTTCACGAACAAAAATTTCACATTAAAAAAGGGCATTGAGTTTTTGATAATAAGAAACAGTGAAGGGCTATATGTTGTTTTAAGTACTCAAGGCAAAATCAATGAATATCTAAAAGTTAGCGATTGTAGTTTTTTTTTTTAACCTAACTATATTTATAATTTTAACATTAATCCCACTATATGTTTTTTAAACTCCTTTCATAAAATTATAATGGAAATTTTTATTACTTTATAAAAGAATTAATTCATAAATAGATGTATATTCCCTTTTAGGTCTTAGACCATTAGGTTTAACAAGTGAAATTGTGCAAGTACTAGTGAAACTTGGATGATGTTTGACTTGTCACTTCACGTGAAGATGAATTGTTAATGAGAGAAAAAGGAAAAGTCATATAAGAAAGTAAGGCAAGTATGCAATGTCGATGAAATCTCAAAAGTAAATAAAAGTTGGCATCTGTTAGTGGATACTAGCAAAAATGATATGTAAGATTCATATGTGGGACCATAAATGATTAATGCAATTAAGTCATGCTAAGTATAAGGGTGTGGGGAGGTACTTAAATTAGATAAGAATGTTTAAGGATATGAAAACGTATGAGGCTTCTTATAAAGGTGAGCTTAGATGGATGTAAACTGAGTTATAGAGAATTGTGATTGCACTATGAGTATACTTTAATCAACTATATATCAAAATGGATCGAGATAGCTAATCAAAGGCTCTTTGAGGTGCTTGATCATTCAATTGACAATGATGGTCATATATTGCAAGAACATGGAGTAACATATGTAAGAAAGTGGGATAGCTTGCTAATAAAAAAGGGGCACTTCTTCAAGACATGGGAATGTAAGGCGATGATAAGGCAATGAAATGAGCATCATCTAATGACATATTTTTCATGGTCTTAGTAAAATTAATAGAGAAATAGTTATAACTCTCTACTAACCATGTGTAGATAGTGGAACAAATATATAACTTCCCACTAACTTTGTAGGTTAGTGGTGAAAGTGGGTAGTTTGTGTTACTTTATCCCTAAGTTCTTTTAAACCTATATAAAGGCATGCTATTTAATTCATTTAAAATTATATGCATTCAAATATTTTCTAGAGATTTTTTTAGATCTTTGCAAAATTTCTTTGTAAAAAGCTTCGAGAAAGGAGTTTTTGAATATTGCTTTTTAAAGAACTTCAAGTTGGAAGTGCCTTAAGTTCATATATTGCTACAAATATGTGAAAGTTTCAAAAAATTTAATGAAATTATATATTCTTATTTTAGAACTCAATGTATCAAAAAATGAGAAAAAAAAGAAATGATGACTAAGAGGGAAAGTTTACCCATCATCGGTGGGAACAAATCATGTTTCAACAAAACTGGTCACAAGTATGAAGCTGGATTTGGTGGATGGGATTTATTAGATTAAATGAACATTAAGGACCTTAAAAGGACATTAATTTAAGATGTTGATAACTACCTTCCATTATAGGATTCTTGGACCATGTCATATCTTAAGCTCAAATTCTCTTACTAAGCTCATGATAAATTTTCACCCTATAATGGAACCTAGACTTCCAAGCCCACTATTGAGCTAAGGCTAGTTACTTCTTGTCAATTCTTTACAAAATCATAAACACTGTAACTCTTGATAAATCATCTTCTTCTTAAACATAACATAAAATTCATTTTCCATAACTTAAATTCATAGCAATGCATAATATAATACTTCATATAAATCTATTGGAAACAAAGAAATTTTTTATTTAAGAGACAACATGATCCATATAATATAGAACATATCAGTCTCCTTATATGTTCCTAAATTCCTTTTCTATTGATCCCTCTCATGAATACGCGATGTGGGGTGGAATATCAGTATATAATAAAAATTCAAAAGAAGCAATAATATAAAATCCATCTTTAATAATCACAACATATATGAAGCACTATAATATTGTGCCTAAATGGCATTAACAACCTTTCTAATATACTTACCAAAGAAAGAAGTCATGGAAATGCAATATCTCAATAAAATTAGACTAAATGTAAATCAATGTGTTAACTTTAACTCATAACCCTATACCTGCCTAGGATAGGTGCGATCAATTTGCCCTTACTAACAAATTAATACCTATCTAACACATGCATAATGAGGCACACAATTATGAAAATTCATCTTTAATTACCTACAAGTAGGTATAATCATATGTTGACACCTAAAATTACAATTCATGTACTTATTATACTCTATATATCCTTAAATTATGCACACACAAAACCTATCCTTTAAAATCAATAATTAATTAACTGTTAATTTCACTAATGCTTTAAATTAAGTTTCTTCACTAATATAACCAAAAATAAAAGTTAAGGGTTGACAATATTTAATTAACACTTAATAAGACATTTAATATACACAATTAAGAAATAAGAAACATAAAAAGCCATAATTGGTATCTATCAATGTTTTGTACTTTAAACATTTCCAAACGTTACCTGGATCTTATCGACGCTAATGTATTTCCTTGGAATCACCTTCCTTTTCCTTTCAATTTACCTATCAAATCATTCCTTTTTATGTTCTTTAGTTCTTAGGATTTATTTATTGTAAAAATGATGTTTAATACCATTAAAACAAATTTTTGAAAAAAATAATTTTCAATCGTAATGATTAACCAATATAAGACAATGATTGACCAGTGTTAGAAATAAAAAAAATTATTCAATGAGTATGAGACATTGGTCAACTAGTTTTAGATATCAGGAATATTAATGGACTAGTATGTTGGACCAATGTACTTATAATCTCGTTGTTATATACTTACACCTTATTTTAACATAGATTAAATCAATATGGTATATTGGTTGGTTGATAAGTCCAAATTAGTCATAAGTGTTAACTAATTATTTTATCATCTTTTATAGCCTCTTTAATCACCTCAATCCGATATCTCTATAAAAATTTATGTTAAAAGTATCAAGTGATTCTTAGTAGTGAAAACAACTAAATTAATATGCTTTTTCAAACAAATTTCTTCTTCCTTAAGTGTTATCATCACAATTAATGAAGCCTATACTTTTTAAACATACAACACAAACCTTTAAATTAATTAATAAAAATTATGAAAAATCCCTAGGATGTTAAATTCATCAATCCATAAGCAATATAACCTTAAAAATTTTTGGGTCTCAAATCTTTTCCCCCTTAAAAAGAGTTTTATCCTAAAATCAACCAATTTGTAGGTTAAAAAATGAGGGTGCTCCCATCTTATTTCCTCTTCCACCTTTTAAGTAACCTCACACTCTAAACAATTTTTTGCATCACTTTAATATATGGATTTACCCAATTCCTTAAAACTTGCTATTTGTAATCCACAATTTCTTTAGTAACTCCATATAGCTCAATCCTCTTCTAACTCCAACATAGTAAAATGCATAATGGGATATGAATCATACATTTACCTCCTAAAATTGGCAAATAACAAAGATTATAGACATTAGACAATGCCAATGATAGTACTAAACAATAGGCCAAAGCACCCACTTTCTTAAACACTCAAAAAGGCTTGTAAACTATGTACTTAAATTTCCTCTAACTCTAAACCTTTAAATCCTTTAGATAGGAGACACCTTAAAAACATATGTTAACCTATATGAAATCCAAGGGTCATTTTCATTTATCCACATAGCTCTTTTATATACTTTATTCAGTTCTAGGCCTCCTTTGTATTAACTTGACCTTCTCTGTAGTCTCTTGAATTTTCTTAGGCCCCAATAATAGCCTCTCTTCTACTTCATCCTAATAAGTGGAGAACCTACATTTCCTCCCATATAATGCCTCAAAAGGTGCCATCAAATGTTATCCTAATAACTACTATAGTAAGAACTCTACTAATGTTAAGTGCTCTTCCTATGCCCCTCTTAGATCCAAAATATAAGCTTTTACCTTATCCTTCATAATTTGTAGCATCCTTTCCAATTTCTCATTAATTTGGATATAAAAATTTGTACTTAAACTCAACCTAACCCTTAGGGCTTTATACAAACTCTTACAAAATTTAGCAACAAACCTAGTATTCTAATATGATAAGATGGAAACTGGAATTTAATAGTCTCACAATCTCCTATATGTATAATTTTGTGAACCTATCTAATGAATAATTTGTCTTAACTAATAAGAAATGAGTTAACTTATTCAATCTATTTATAATCACCAATGTTGACTCGTGACCTTTTACTATCTTAGAAGCCCTCAATTAAAATCCATGGTAACATATTCCTAGTTTTACTCAAGAATTGGTAATGGGTGTAACTCACATGTTGGCCTTTGATAGTATGTCTTAGCATGTTGACAAGTCAACACTATGCTACAATCCCATTATCTTCCTCTTCGTATTGTTGCACTAAAAATTTATCTTTAGTTCTTTATAAATCTTGGTTTTACTTATGTGTTAAAACACTTCAAAGAGTTAGTCTCCTCTATAATCTCCATCCTCAATCATGGATCATCTGGAACACACAACTTACTTCTAATCCTTATCTCCCTGTTAAATCTGAAGTTGCTCTAACATTTATTCCTTTTAAAATTTTCACTATCTACTTATCATCCTACCGAGCCTCCTTTCTCTTAGTAAATAAAGTTATTTGTAACTTTAAGCTACTTGTAACATCCCATTTCCATATTAAGGGTTAAAATCTAGATTTCAATAATGGAGAGAATAACAATGTGAGAGTTAGAAAAATTTGCATTTCATGCCCAGCAGCATGTCCGTATACATGCATGTGAATTTGAATCTTTGCACATACAAAAATAAATGTACATGCATTCATTGACAACTTCCGGGTATGATTGTTTTCAAATGTGATTTTTTTATTGGAAATGAGAAGTATAGGAAGTAGAAAGAGTGATATTGGTATGAGTTGTGATAAGGAAAGATTTGGAAACAAAAGTAGTGGTTGATCTGGAAAATGTGTTTCTATCTGTTAACCATAAATTTTTCTCTAGTTACCCAAATGAGACGATTCTTTGTTTGGATGAAACTAGAAACATATGGCTATATTTCTTATGAAGACATTGAATTTAAATCATGTCTTTAAGAATCTCAAATTTTATCTTGAAGTTGAGAACTGGGTGCAGTACATTGAGGGATGAACGTAAAAATTTGTATTCTGAATTCGAGGGAAATTCTGGAGTTATAGGCTAAATTAGAGAAAGTTATCTTCTAAAAAGTTGTAGATCTTTCTTTTATCTTTCTAACGGTATATAGTATGAAAATTTTGGACAGTGGAGCTGAAAATTATAGTCCTTATAAGGGAAGATGTTCAAGAGTGAAGTTGTATCTTCTATATTTTTGTTTCTTCTGTGATGACGTCATCTTCTTCTATGTTTTGCTTCTTCTGTGATGACATCATCTTCTTCTATGTTTTGCTTCTTCTGTGATGGCATCATCTTCTTTTGTGTTTTGCTTCTTCTATGTTTTCGCTTCTTCTATGATGATGTCACATGGTCTGTGATGACGTTCTTCTGTGCTTTCGCTTCTTCTGTGATGACGTCATATCTTCTGTGTTTTGCTTCTTCTGCTTTTTGCCTCTTCTGTGTTTTTCTTCTTCTGCTTTTTGTGTCTTCTGTGTTTTGCTTCTTCTGCTTTTTGCTTCTTTTGTTTTTCGCCTGGCCTATTTTATGTTCCATTTTTGACCATTCAGAAGATAGAATTTGTCTTTCAGGTCTTCATAAAAGTTGTAGATCTTGAAGTCCTCTTTTGAACTATATAAAGAACACCTTAATCCAATATCTGTAGGGAAAGTTATAGTAATTTTCTCCATTCGTCTGTCTTTTTCCATTAGTCTGCTTTTTCATTTGGCTTCATCTATACCTATCTTCTGTTCCATTTTTGACCCTCCAAAAAATAGAATCTGTCTTTGAGGTCTTCAAGAAAGTTGTAGATCTTGAAGTCCTATTTTGAACCATATAAATAACACCTTAATCAGACATCTTTAGGGAAAGTTATAGAAATTTTCCCCATTCGTCTGTCTTTCTGCATTAGTCTGCTTTTTCATTTGGCTTCGTTTGTACCTATCTTCTGTTCCATTTTTGACTCTTCATAAGATATAATCTATCTTTCTGATCCTCATAAAAGTTGTATATCTTAAAGTCCCATCTAAAGAACATACAAGTACGATATCTTTGGAGAAAGTTATGGTAATTTTCCTCATTTGTATGCTTTTTCCTATTCGTCTGCTTTTTATTTGGTTTCGTTTGTATCTATCTACTGGTCCATTTTGATCCTTTAGATGATAAAATCTGACCTCAAGATCTTCTTGGAAGTTGTAGATCTCAAAGTCCTCTTTGAAATCATCCTAAGATGATCTTAATCCAACATCTCTAGTAAAAGTTATGCCATTTGTCCCGAGACAAGTTCAACATGATCGAGGACCAAATCTTGTTTGATTCTTCGACCATAATTTTATTATCCAGCATCCAAATGAAGTGATTCTTGAACCCTTAGATTTCCTAACACTTTTATTTTTATTTCTCCATGAAATACTATAGCTTCTGGTGCTGATTTGAAAAAAAAAGATGGATTGAATCAAAGTAAGGGTATTGGTAGGAAGAGTGGGAATTGGATATTTTATTGAACATGCTTCAATATTTTGAATATATCTAGATCTATAGGATTCCAAATGAGATGGTTCTTGTTTCAAGATAAACTAGAGACATGGAGTTACAAAGGGTATGAAGAAGTTGAAATCTATTTCCGTCTCTAGGACTTTCAATTTCTAGATGGAATTTGGGTATAGTGTACTGTTTTAGTCTAACAACAGTCTGAAATATTTAGACCCTAACTTTTAGATTTTTAAACCGAATTGATGGATTTTGGTGTCCTTAGAAACGTAAGACAATAGAGAAGATTTTTCCAAAATAAAGTGTTATGTCAAAATGTTCAAGGGTGTTTTTGACAAGACACTTAAGTATAAAAGACATAAGGTACAAATGGAAGGACAAATAGGACCATTCTCAATCATTAAGGGCATAATTGGAAGAAGAAGTGTTGTCTTGCTTATAAATGAAGAAGAAAGAAAACGTGAATGGAAGGATAAGCAGTAGAGAATAACAAAAATGAGAGAGAAAGAGAAAGAGAGTTTGATGGTTTGAGAGAAAAGAAGAGAGTGGGTTTGGGTTTAATTCTTTCTAGTCTTCAAGAAAGATTTTGAAGCTATCTAAGAAGAGAAAAAGGAAGAGGAAGAAAAGAGCTTCCATTTGAGCTAAAGATCTCTTTATTTGGTGAAGAATCAAGGTCAAGTGTCCGCATTCAGGCGTTCCTAGAATTTGGAAGCAAATGCTAATCTGGAGCGTACTGTGAGTAAACCTAGATGGTCTCATTGCATTGTTTGTTTTGTGTGAATTTTGGTATTGATCAACTATTAAATGTTTATATGAATGTGATTGATTGTGTTGGTTTTCGGACAGGAGGCCAGATGATTGTGATGCTTGGTTGAGATATTGAAGTGTTGCTTGTAAGTGAATGAGACGAACTAAGTGTGCATAATTTGATTGTTAAATGTGTTCTAAATGTGCATTTGCATAAGAATGAAAGTGTGAATTCTCAACTAAATATTGAATGCCAGACTAGGGCCTGATGATATGGGATATGATTGAATGGATTATGCAAATGTGATTGATGCATTCCATACATGAATGCATGAAACATAAAGGGAGTAGCTGCCAAAAAAGGAGCTTAAAGCTCAGAAACTATGATAAGAGCCTCCGGCTCGGTTGTGAATGTATCCGGTATCCACTAAGGGATATGGGACATCTTCTGATACAACCTAGTATCCACTAAGGGATATGGGCTAGATAAAAAGGCACTCAGTCACAATAAAGCAATAAATGGAAAGTGGGTACACACTGTATATGTATAATATGAATGATTAAATGGTAATGAGTGCAAAAATGTGAAATGTTATGAATGTGATTGTGTGTTATATGACTGGGTGAGCCATCAATGATGGTCACTCATTGAGTTCGCAAAAACTCACCCAAAATTTGCAATTATTTTTCAGGATCAGAAGAATACCCCGTTAGGCCAACGGGAGTAT
>JAOSBO010040043.1:0-10972 GCA_027563915.1 Erythroxylum rotundifolium | reverse complement strand
GACTTGAAACAAGTTACCTACTAGCGGCCAACCTGGTGGTCCTGGCGGAAGGTTCTTGACACCACCGCCGGTGACCGACCTACGTCGCCACCATTGCCGGAGAATGAAGAGCAAATAACACAATATCAGGAGGTCTATCACATCCATGACTCAGAAGAATTTGTGAAGATTTCAGCGATAGAACGCTGGTTTATATATAGATGTAGATGGCAATGCTAGACGATTAGTAAAAAGGTCTTGACTACGGTGTCAATAAATGCAATTGGTGTACTCCAACACTATTTGGTTTATTTAATTTTGTACTTAAAATGATATGACCACAATATTTTGAGAAAAAGATTTTTCTGAATATCTAGGCTTATTTAATTTATTAACTAACTGAAGGATACCAAATTTAGGAAGGACTTTCGGTCATGCATGTTTCGTGAGATACAATAGAATGAAATGAAACTTACAATGTAACAAATACTTAGTATAACGTAATTGACATTGATCAAGATTTTCTGAGGGTATGTGTCAGGAATCTCGTATCGGATAAGTATGAGAGCATTTAACCATTTATAATAATATGCTAACCTCCCCCTCTTGAGCTAGTTTTTTGGGGGTGAATTAGGCCAAGATATTAGACCATCACAGAATTGGAATTTGAAAAAATAATAAGAGGTATTTACTCGTATGCTTTAATTATAAAATGCCAAATACTAGCTTTGGGTTTTGTCAAGCTTTTTTAATTAACTAACGCTTAATTTTGAATAGATGCTTAATGAGAGAAAAACCATACTTAGAGTCCAAATAGATTTGTTAATGTTCGTAATGCGACTCCATTAAGTCGAACTTAAGTTTTACCGTAAAAGATTGTTTCTAACTTCTAATCTCATTCAATAACTAAAAGAAAAGAAGGTAGCAAAAATCTTCATGAACAATATTGTATAAAACAATTTTGGCATATAAATTAGATGATATGGATAGAGAAAAAAAGATAGCTATTTTTCATTTTAGTAAGTTTATGGCCATCATAATTATCATAATTTATTGTTTGTAAAAATTAATTTAATTGATTGCTTTTGAACATGGAAAAGAATTGAATTAATAGAAGCTTCCTCTAAAAGGGCAATTGTTTAAAACAATGTACCTTAAGTTTGTAGCCATTGAATTTTGAGGCAAATAACAAGTTAGTAACTTCAATAAATGACATAAAATATTAATCATCACTACAATAATCGGACTATTTGGCGACGAACTTTTTTTCGTCGCCAAAACGGCACATATTGTGACAAAAAATAGTTCATCACTAAAAATTGTCGTTTGCTGACGTAAAAATAAAGCGTCGTCGAAGGAAAATATTTAGTGACGAATAAAACTAATCGTCGCAAAATGCTTAATATGTTGACACTGAGACTATATCGTCACCAAATATAGAACAATGGGTGACGTGTGACTTTATTCGCCGCCAAATACGTCACTTTGGAAACAAACATTGTAAATCATCAGTAAATATTTTGTACAATTCGCAAAGATGTGTTTTAGTGTCACTAAAAGTCCATATTTTGCGACTATTTAGTTGTAAAAACTTTAACATTTTGCGAAGATTTTTTTTAATCGTCACGAAATGTCTTTATGCAGCGATGGTGTTTAGAAATCATTGCAAAATGTCTGACATACAATGAAGAATTGTGTGAAACGTCGTTGAATGCTTGCAATTGGTGATGGTTTTATAAATCATCGTGAAATGGTTTACATTTGCAAAAATTTTAAAGCTAACATTTTTGTAATCTATCACAGTAAATTAGGATATGTTTTATTCAAGATTTTTTGAATGTTTACAACATATTATTAAAAAAAAGTCAACATAATTTTAAGTGTTAAACAGCAGTATTAATTAATCATTAGTATTTACAAAATTGACAAAATAAGTTATAAAAAAGTTAATTTATTTTATGAAAATAATAATATGATATAGCAGAAAAATACAATTATAGAACAATACAATACGAAGTTTTTGGTATAAGTTACCCAAATCATATAGTTATAGAACAAGAACAATAACAGTCCACAGTCAATAGTCAATAGGTCGCAAGTTGACCTCTAAGTAGTAGATATGTTGTTTGACAAATTATTACAGATACAACAATAAATAAAATTTAAGGTTGAGTTCAGTTGATTGACTTGCTAGCTTACAATGATATATTTATTTTTTTGGATTCCAAGTAGCATGTGAGTCGGTAAAGGTAAATGAGTCCCCGATGTCTGGATTCCCTAAAAGGGTCCTTGCACGTTCGAACACACCAATTGAAACAGTAAAACTTGTTACGTCAATTGTAAGTTTTTCACACTCTCTAGCAACAGCTTTTTCGCTATAGCTAAATTTGTAGAGGATGGAGTGAACAAGTCACTAGATTTAGTACATAAAAAACAATCTGTATAGAAGTTAGATATTGTCATATTAGTAAACCATGAAATGAACTAAAATTGGAGTGATATAATTAAGTGCATGAGCAGACGAAGTATTCGAAATTAATGAAATTTCCAAATCAATTGATTTTCTTTTACAGACTGTTGTCACATTGCTCCCGCCTCCACGAGCATACATGTCACCTTCGAGACTAGAGGAAGCTTTAAACAAGTATGTAGTATAAACCATCAAATGTGAATATATATAATAGCTTCATAAAAGAAAATGAGATGTACATAATAAGGAAAGTGACATAGTTTGGATGATACTAAAACCTTGAAGCAGAAGATTCGCCATGGAAGGCAAACAACTATTTCTATAGATACTGGAGATTTCTTTTTCAGTTTTGGTTTGTTCAGTAGGGACAATTTTGCCACATTCCTCCTAATGGTATGAATTAGGGTCATCCAAAACTAGTCTCCAAGTTGACATTCCTTATTGAGTTTAAACGTTAAACGCGGGTGGGAAGATAGACAATAAAAAATAACAAAGATAGATTGTAAATCATCTTCAAAACACAACCATAAATACAACTCATACATCAAATGCATAATTAAGAACTAACAATAAACACTTAAAGGGTTTTAGTGAATAATCACTATAAGCATGAAGTCACATGAGGAATAAGTACTAGACATGCAACTTTTCAGAGATCAAACGACCTAAATTAAGACAATAACACACAAACGAGGCACAGTGTACATAATTTGAGTTGTCTAAGAAAATACACATGTGTTTCGCAGGAGAGCCTAAAATCACATATGGCAAGCAAGATGCATTTACATAAGGTGTTCAGTACGTCAAATCTAGAAACATGTGAGAAATGAAAGTTCAGTAACAGTGAGGTAAATAAAATCATTATACACAAACAAAGGTAATTTCTATTAAATTCAACAAGTTTTTGCTATGTTATTTGTTAGTAACAATTTCTAAGTGTTTAACTGTTTATGTTTAGGTTTTTATGCTCTCTTAAGTGTTGTGTACGCAATAGGGCTCGACCAGAGGGATCTATTATAGAGGCTTATATGGCAAATGAATGTTTAACATTTTGCTCAATGTACTTAACTGATATGGAAACAAGATTTAATAGACTAGAACGTAACTTTGATTTCAATGACGATGGTGGTTTGTCTATTTTCTCACAAAAGGCGAGGCCACTTGGTGTGGGTAAATATGTCAAGTTAAGTAAGGACGAATTCGAAATTTCCCATTGGTACATTTTGAACAATTTCGAGAACGTCGATACATACGTGGAGTACGTATATTCCTTTTCATTCAAACAATCATATTAGAATTGTCTTTATTAACTCATCGATGTTATTGTGTTTTTTTCCCAATAGAGAGTACAAGGACATAATTTGAAGCAAATGGATCGTTAATGTTGAAGAAAGACATAGTCAAAAGTTTATATTATGGTTTAGAAATCGAGTAAGTTTCATATTAATTATATATTATGTATATATGAGAATATGTCTCATCTTCATATTTCTTTTAAATTTGTTGTATAGATGATACGGTTATATAACCGTAACGTGCAAGAATAGACAATAACATTATAGTTTGGCATGTGGGCCTCATATTTTTGGGAAGAAATACACAGGTTGCATTGTTAATAGAGTGCGATATCACATACAAGATCAAGGTAGTCGAGTTAGAAGTCAAAATAGTGGGGTTTTCATTGAAGGATGTCATGATGACTAAATAATTGACTTCTATGGTGTCATATCTGAAATTATAGAGTTGCACTACATCAAGGGTAAGAAGTTTGTTCTACTTAAATGCAAATGGTTTGATCTAACTGACATGAGAGTGAATAGGCATATTACTAGCATAAATGTTAGTAAGACATGGTATGATAATGATCCTTTTGTCCTTACAACTTAAGCCAAACAAGTTTTCTATGTCAACGATACTGTTTTGGGTCGAAATTGGAAAGTTGTTCAAAAGTTTCAATAAAGGAATGTCTTTGATTTATATGAAAGAAATATTGGTGAATTAGATGAAGATGCTGATGAAATTTATCTAGATAGTGGATTAGAGATCAATAACGAAGGCATTACAGTAGAAGATTTAGATATATCTTCATTCCATAGGAGAGTTGTCAAGCCAAATATAGTTCAATTGGATGAAATCCAACCTCATCTTATCTTACAAACAGATGAAGACTACTCAAGATGACTTCAATGACAATGATGAAACTTTTTCGGAATATATTAGTGATGAAGAATCAAACAAACATTTACTTAATGATGATGATTTTCTTCATCTTGATGATGATGATTGAATGTAAGTTTCATTGTTTGTATTGTTTCAAATGTTAATAACATAATTATAGGTCTTATGTTGTTGATGTTGTAGTTATGTTTATTTACGATGACTATAAGCATATTTTTTAATGTTTCAATTATGTTTTTACGGTAGTTAATGATTTTCTATATTTGTTGTCTATTTTTTTATATTGTTGATTTTTACACAGGTTGATTACAATGGCACCTGGTCGTAACAAAGGAAAGAGGGTGGTTATGGGCGATGAAGTTTCTCCATTAGAACAACCAGCAATTATATCATCGCATGAGGAAAGTTAGCAACAACAGCCTTGACCAACATCATCTGGTAGTCACGAGGTATCTTTAGGTTTATTATTGATAACCAAGCATATATACATTTATGCTCTCATTACATGTTTAGTGTGTTTTAATCATTATGTTATTTTTTCAGGTTCCAATACTGGCCTCAGAAAATGAGCTAGAGGAAAGAAAAAAGGAGTTGAGTTGCAACAGATGGATGTTACAATGAATTCCAAGTTGTTCGTGACTATTGACCCAACACAAGGGTGCCCGGTTGATAAGATCCAAGCAGCAAAATTAGCTAGTGAGTTGGGCGTTGTTGTTCGAAATGAGTTGCCTTCCCTTCAGCATGTCAGGTAGTTAAAGGAAGACAACTTGCTGCAAAATGCTTTGAATAAAGTTTCGATATTATTTCAATTCATTTCATTATAAGTATTGCAATTTTACTTAACTAAATTAATAACTTATCTAATATGTGTTTTCACAGATGAAGCTTAATATTGTTGATATCGAGCAATATGAGATTTCAAACAGTGTTGGTTCACTGCTAAAACAAAGGGTGAAGGATCACGACTATTGGCCAAGAGACGTGTGTCGAAAAGGGAGACTGAAGAAAATTGGAATAAATTGTGGGATTATTGGGCTTCACCGCAGTTTAAGGTTTGTTTTCTTCTCTTGACATTTAAGTGTAACGACTTCAATTAATTATTCTATTTTTTAATACAATAAATTCTAATTGGTTAAATTTTATTTGAATTATTGTAGAGTCAAACACAACTCCAAGGGCAACAGTGTGATCGAATCACACTTTACAAGCACACACACTACAAAGGAAGGGCAAGGCTGGATGTCTGAAGAGACACAAAGTAATTATGTAACTACAAATAGATTAATATTACAATTTATTTTTCTATATAATATTAATTAATAATTTTTAAGTTAACTCCATTTTCTACTTTACATTGTAGAACAAGATGCAGAAGTTGTTGTAGACGTCATTAGCTGAGGGAAATCAGCCCAATGTCGATGACATTTGCAATAATGTCCTTTGGTACACGATCGGGTTATATCAAAGGCCTTGGGTATGACCCTAAGCCTGTTAGAGCCTCTTCCTCAAGACCAACCTTGTTGGCAGCGCTTCAAGGTAAGAACCAGGTACTGAAGACAAAATTACAATGTCCAGATTACTTAAAAAATTGGTTAAACAAATGCTAGGTTCTTCATAGGTTAGTACTAGTGACTTAGATTCAGACTCTTAGTTTGTAAATGATGTAAATATAGTTTTATATATAATGCATTTCATTTTATATGCTTATTATATTTTAATTTATGATTATTTACAAAATATTAAAAAGTCTACAAATTTGTAATATATTAAAATAAATTCGTTTTAACAATTATAATAATTATAATTTTCAAAATTAAAAATTGTTACTAAATAATATAAGCTATAAAAAATAATTCGTCAAAAAAAGTCTTAAAATTTTTTAATAAATTAAAATAAATATGTTTATAAAAATTATAATTATTATCAAATTGAAAATTAAATTTCGTCATTAAATACTATTAGCTACCAAATAAAATTCGTCACAAAAAATAATTCACTATGTATAAACAATGTCAGTAAAAAGTTTTTGCTACAACAAACATTTCGTAGCTAAAACGTTTTTGCTACCAAATAAAAATCGTCATAGAATAATATTAGCAACCAAAATTAATTCATTACAAAAGCTTTTTACCTACGTTTAAAAAACATCTCTAAAAACATTTCCCTACACGAAGAATTAGTTGCTAAAAGTGTTTTGCTACCAAAAATAAATCGTCACTAAAAATAAATACTGATGCTTAATGTTTCGTGGGAAAAGACTTTAATCTACCTAAACTAATCGTCATGCAAAACCATTACCGACATTCTTCTCTATCATCGATAATAAGTTTTCCCGATGAATTGTTTTTGTAGTAAACATCTTTTTGCGATGAATTATGTGAAACGTCGCTGATGTTGTTTTGCTACCGGGATTCAGCGATGATTTTGGTGATAAAATGGAATCGTCGCTAATTAGGAATAGTGACGATTTTTCTTTCACTGGCGATGTTTAAGTTCATCCCTAAAAACATAGTTTGTTGTAGTGCATAGATGAACTAGCAAAGACTGGTAAACCTTAGGCAAAACCATATGCATAATGAAGTAATGGGTTGTAAAGATCTTAAAGACCTGTAACCAATTTTCTTTGAAAATAGAGAACATTCAAATCTTGAGATGTCAAAGGGAATTGTGAGGCTTGCCACTGCGAAAAAAGTGTATGATTCATTTCTTAGAATATTTCTACTATAATGTGCTCCCTGATCCATCAAAGAGTGTTGTAATAGAATCATGAATTTTCTAATTTATAATATAGAACACTTATTTATTCTTTTCTTCTTCAAAGAGTGTAAACCAAAGTGTAACAATAATTTGAAAAATTTTGAGTCTCTTTTATAGAAGAATCTCGCCTTTTTCATTCCAAGAAAGAGATATGTTGTGGTTAATTATTTCCATAACATTGAATCTTAAAATTTTTCTAGAACATATTTGTGAATTTACAAGTCACTAAGAGATATTATTGTGTCTCTAAAGAGTAATTGCATATCTCAAAATTATAATATGATAAAGCAACTTCCTCTAATATGTCCATGGGTTGCAATCCTTGCTAAATTTTTAGCTCGATGCTAACTTTTTAGCTAAGTCTTTTTCTACTTGAGATATATAGGAGGTTGTATTTTCCTTCAATCCTAATAAGTCACCTGAACTTGATGACATGAATAGTTTTTTCAACCATAAATCTTGGCCTCCAATTTAAACTATAGTGATCGAAGTAGTTTAATAGTTCTTCAATTAAGATAAGATGTTGAAGGAGGTTAATAAAAATTTAATTTATCTTATCCTTACTATCTATTGTTCTTGTTCCATGACAGAATTTAAGCCTATATCTTGTTATAGCACAGTATACAAAGTCATTTATAAGTTGATTGCAAATAGACTTAGATGTTGGCTTCCTAAATACATTGATTCCTTATAAAGGATAGGAAGACAAGGGACAACATCCTATTCACCGAAGAGCTTTTTAAAGGATACAATAACAAGCATTATTATAAGAATTATGCTCTTAAAATTGATCTATACATGGAATTTTACTCAATAAATTGGAATTCATAATCAACACTTTAAAATATTTCAATCTCTTACTATATTTGTTAAATGGATTAAGTAATGTATAACTTCAGTATCCTAAAATGTTTTAATGAATGGAGAAATAACAAAGCACATAAAGAGAGGTAGAGATATGAGGCAGTGAGATCCTTTACCTCCTTATCTCTTTATATTGATGAAGGAGGTGTTTTTAAAGCTCAATAATGAGCTATCAACTAAGTGAAGCTCTTTAAATTGCACTCAAAATACAAAACGCTAAAGATATGTAGCTTGTTTTTTGAAAATAGGGTAATACACTTTTTAAAAGTTAATGCTACCTCCTTAAGTACTTTGGTGACTACAATGAACAAATTCATATAACTTTCTATTTTGGCTATCAATAAGGAAAAGAATATGTTACTTTTGTGTTTAAGTGCATGACATCTTGTTAAATGGTTCTACTCTTTGACATTGTTGAAAACATAAAATCTTAATTAATTACTTAGGTGCTCTAATTACCCCGAGAAAATCCTCATATTTTGACTATTTACCCCTCATATTAAATATACAAATGAGGATCTCAGGCTAGTACAATAGAAGTCTTTCTCAGGAAATTAAAATTCCACTTATAAATTATGTTATAAATAATCTCCATATGTATTATCAACATTATCAAGACAATTGAGAGGTTAGTAAAAATATTTCTTTTTGTAAGGGATCCTGCCAAGCAAGCAATGGCCAAATTAAAATGGAGCGATCTTTTTCTTAGGATGAAGGAGGCTTAGGAATTAACCTATTAGAATCACAAAGAAAGTGCTTATAAATCAAAGGATACAAAGTTCACCTAATGATAAACAAGCAATTTGGTTCAGATTGTTGTATACCTTCTACATAAATAGTATTAATTTTTGTACCATTCATCCTAAATCTAATGCCTTCTAAAGTATAGTTTAAATTCTCAAGCCAAGGGAAATAATAATGATAATGATCAATAATAATATTGGGAATGATGAAGAAACAATTTTTTGGTTTGATATTTAGCTTAATGTTAGATCACTTAGAGGAGTATACAAACTCAATGAACTTCATAATTTTATTCTAGGTTCTAATTTAGTCAAAGATGTACTAAGTTATATAATAATATGCTTTGATCTTTTTCCTTTGAGCCCTCTCATAAATATGATATTAAGAACAAAAATCTTTTTCAGATAAGAAGGACTTTATTTTATAGACCAAAAATCTAAATGGCAAATTCACTAATTTTTGTTGCAAGTTAATATTAAAGATTCCAACTCCAAACGCTAAATGGCATAAACTGGTATTGTTTACACAAGCTGATCCTAAAGAAGCTTTACTCTTTGGCTTTCAATCAAGGAGAGGTTGTCCACATCAAACATGATTTGAAGAATTATAAACATACTAAGCACTTATTCACTATGCAATCTTAAGAAAGAAATTATTAAGCACTTATTCTTCAAATACAAATAAGCTTCCTACATTTAGGAGTTCTTCAACTAAATAACATGCCATGTCCTCCCTTTAATTGATCTACAATTATTATTTAATCAAGTCAGGACTATAATCTTTCAACTGGGGATATTTTAGCTTATAGAATTTTCCTAAGGAACATTGTGTATGCCTTATAAAAAGAAATAAATATGGAATTTTCCAAATGCAAGCAAAAAATAAATCAATTTTATTATAAGAACTAATTAGTTTCAATAGAGAAAATTTGATAGTATAGAGGATTCAATTGAACTATAGTTCATGTATAGCTATTGCTTAGAATTTTCTTTAAGGAATAAACTAAACTCTTAAATTATAACTTAAAGAATTACATGATTAAGTTGGAATAACATTTATAACTCAAGGATCATCTTTTTTTAACCTTGGTTTTGATTATAAGAACCTAAAATATAATTGCAAATTAGGAATCCAAGTTATTTTCTCCAAGTATATTAGTCCAAGGTGGAGTTATTGCTTTATTCCTTATTATAGTTCCACATTATAGAGTTATTACGTCTATATCTCTTTGAGAAAATTTTCATACTTTAATACTTTATATTTAGCTTATATTTTTCTCTAATTATTCACATTTCAATGCAATTCTTTAATTTTTTTAAAAAGACTTTCCCACTTTACATATTCCTTCAACCAGAATTCTCATATATATTTATACCTAATACATCTTTTAAAATCTTTTTGAGAGAAGTGAAGTATTCTCATACTTTTCTTTATATCATAACCCATCGATCTAACTAACATGTGTTTATTTTATGCATGGCTTAACAAAAAGGATGTAACATTTATAGTAGAATCCATTGGTGGATATTATTAATTCTTTTATAATGGATTTTAGGAAGATAGGAATTCAATAGGGGGAAAGCTTATAGAATGGATGGGGAGCATTTAGAAGGATTTAGAGAAATTATGTCGATTTGGTTGATCTAGATGGAAGATTTCTTGTGTTTTTTTTAATCCTATTCAATGAATTGATTATTATTAACCATTTTCATGACTACGTTGTTTTTTTAGTTGCACTTAAATATGAAACATGTGTATATTTGGTATATAAGGTTGCTACTAATTGATATAGATGACCATAATTCTCAGTTTCTTATATAGGAAGTAGAATAAACTATTTTGATGATGAGAAAGTATTTCCTTCTTCTCTATGATGCTCTCAATTACTTCAACCTCAACCTTTATTGTTGGAGGTGTCCATACATACAATAGTGCAATTATTATATAAATCATTTATATATATCAAGTTGGTTATAGTTG
>JAOSBO010039914.1:0-10977 GCA_027563915.1 Erythroxylum rotundifolium | reverse complement strand
TTCCAAGTCTTCATATTCTTTATGGTCTTTTTCTGACAGTTCACACAACAAACAGACAAAGATGAATGAAGACATTTGCCAACAAGAAAAGGAATACTTATTTTTCCAAAGTCTTAAAGTATTAAAGTCACCGATTATGAAAGCACTTTACTAATGTTTCCGAGTCTTCTTTTATCGTGCCAGTCCATTTCTTTTCAATTTGTTCACATATAAAAAGATTTTCTAAATAATTTTTAAACGCATTTCTTTTCAAGAATTTAGAAAGGAAAGGAGCCAATAGATTTCTTTTTAATTGCCCACTTGCTTTATAACTGTCTTATGTTTATATAACTAATCCAATTTATCAAATTAATTTGGAAAACAATATCACTTAAAATATAAGCGTTTCTTATAATTTAAATATATATATATAATTAAAGAGAGGAAAGAGAAATAGAAAATTGGATACATAACTTAGATACAAAATTATAATTTGACGTAAAACTTCACTTATACTTAACATTACTTAATTCAATTAATAAGATTTACCACATTAGTTCTGTTAACTAAGAAATTATTGTTGGATTATTTTTGTGAAAAATAAAAAATTTGAATATTTTGTTACCATTTTTTTAAAATTCAAATTACAATTATAAAATTATGTGAAATTTGAAATTTTTTTATTAATAACTCTCTATTAAACATGTATTCTCTATTTCCTTCATTGTCAAAATCTTTCTTTTCATTTTACTCTCTTCGCTACTCAATGGAGGGTGCGGTACAATAGTTGTTTACTGCCTTTCGCAAATTTCCAAGTCTTCCTTTTCTTGCTTTACGCATCTTTATCATTGGATCCAAGTAGTTATTGCTTAAGTGACCGACTCGGTAACTGTCAAATGGCTAAAAGATTAAGATAAACTCTTCTGTTGCTTGAAAAAGATCCATTAAAAAAATTATATATGCTTTAGAATCGTCCGTACTACACCGAATGAAATATCCGCTCGGAACATTACGTTGATGAATATATTAACTAAAAATCTTTTATTTTCAATAAATCTTAATTGCTCTCGTGAGACACTTTTAGTAAGATGACATCTTGGTGCTTGATAAAGGCAAATCTAATTGTGAAGGAAATCACCCATTCTCCTTAAGCCCTCAACACAACTCACCATTTCAGAACAACAATTTGGGATTTTTCGGACAAGAAGTGAGCGTGCGTGAAAAGTGAAAAAGGAAGACTGGAGAGTTCAAAGTCGAAGAAAGAAGAGAATAAAAAAGCAACCTGTTTGAATGATTGAAACGCATAGCCTAAGAGGCATTCATACACGTGAGGAGCACATGTGGAAACATGCAAAGTAAAAGCCAAAACACAGCATCTCATTAAACTTAAGGGAACGGTCTGCTAGCTTGAAATAAAAAGACCCACGTGAGAAGCACAAGCCAAAAAGGCATAGGCGTGAATCAAAGACAGAAGCTTCTCATCTGTTATATATACACACGTCCAGAGTTATCAAAGAACACAGGCCATCAACACAATCTTATACGCATACAATCTTCTTATTCAAGAGATCGGGTGCTTTACAAACACCAAAAAGAGTTCCCTCACAAACTTTCCAGTACTCTTTGAATAAGTACTCTTAACACTCTCTCAACTTTTCTCTCTTGAATCAGAAGATGGCATGCGTATTTTTCTGTGTTGTTTTCAACCCTGGTTACATGTTTATATATATATACTGGTGAAGAAATGATCTGCCTTCTGTTGTGAGCTTACGCCTATGCCTTTGCTTGTTTTTCATGTGTCATTCACGTGCCCCTTTATAAACTTAAGAAGTGTTTATTTCTGTTTTTGTTTTTGTTTTTAAATTCGGTAAAAAAAACTTGTACGCTTAAATTTTTAGTTTCTATTTTTAATTTTGACTTCTTCCAATTTTCAAAAATTAAAAAACCATAAAAAGTGATTTTCATAATAAAATTATGAATAATTTAATTCAATATTATATATTTAATAAATTAAAATTAATTATAAATAAGAATATGAATAATTTTATTTTATAATTATAATTGTAATTAAATGCTTATTATTATTAATTAATATAATTAAATTTAAAATTTATAAACATTCAAAATTTATTTGATTAAATAATTAAAATATATTTCAAATAAATATTCATTTATAAATAAATTTTGAATTTATAAATTATTTTTATTAAAATAATATAATTTTATTAATAATTTGTTAATAAATATTATACAAGAGATTAAATAAATTTATTTAATTAAAATAATTTATTTTAAAATTTTATTTAACATGTAATTATTATCAGTGATAAAAATATAACTATATTAATATTACCAGCCTAACATAATTTTTTATTTAAAAGAAAAATTAAAAAATTGAAATGTAAAAACTAAAAATTAAAAATAAATAAATAAAAATATATCCTAAGAGAACCAAACGGCCCTTTAACTTTACTCCGTATGTTCTCGCCCATCAGACCCTTCCCTTAATGGTTTAATGAGATGCTGCGTTTTGGTCATGATTAGTGTGTCTCCCATGTGCTACTCACGTGTGTTACTTATCCCTCGTATGCCATGCGTTTTAACCATTCATCAGATTACTTTATTCTTTGTTTCTTCGACTTCTCCAGATACTTCTATTCTCCACACAAGTTCACCTCTTCTCCAAAAATCCCCAAATCTTTGTCTTTGATTGATGAGTTTGCGTGAGGGTTTATGGAGAAAATGTGATATCCTTCACGCTTACATTATTGCGGACAAATCATAAGTTGGAAAGGTGAGTTACCTAATCCAGCACACATCAAATATGGCATTCTGGTGAACCACCCATTCACAAATTCGAGCTCTTCCTATAAATTACCAATCAAAACATAAGCTCAATTTTCATTTACTAACCAAAGTATTCACCAATGGACACAAAAACAAAAATAAAACTGAATGTACCTACGTTTTCTTGATAAGAAACATATGAAGGAAACTCCCTCTGTGCATCGAACAAGCTTATGTAACCAGCCTCGTCAAAACATAACAAGCATACTAGCTAAAGTATTCACCAATGGACACAATAAATCGTGACTTGACATTACAATAAGAAATCGCTAGGGGCAGTGACTCCTGGCCGTCGTGCTCCACTGTCACCCTTAGAGAGAGAGAGAGACTATATAATACTTAATTACCAAGTATGTCACTAACAACGAATCTAAAAATGTGTAAGTCGTTGGTCATTCAGATAGGGAAGGTGATGGTATAGATGATGATGATGGTGGTGGTGAAGGAGGTGGTGGGGCAGATGCTGGGGAAGGTGAGGGGACCGAAGAAGCCGGTGGCAGAGAATGAGAGGAAGCCGAAGGAGAGAGTGAAACCTCAGAAGAGAGCATAAACTGGCGCTATGTCCAAATGAGAGAGAAAATATCTGCTGGCAATTTGGGAGGGGAAAAAGAAAGAGGGTTGTGCCTGTGTCAGGTGAAAACTTCGAGAGCCTAGGCATTTTATCATTAATATGTATCTCAATTAAATAAATGAAGCTCAAAGTGCCACGTTGGAAGGACGAAACATTCCCATTCGTGACCATCCCTGTTCGGACTTAGTATATAATTCTTCCCGACTCTTCCTATCCACTACAGAATTGGAAACAGGGTAATTAGCAACAAATTAAAGGACTTATCAGAGATTTGTCTCCCTAGACTCGTTATCTAATCTGTTTTGCTCTCTTTCCCTTATTAAAAAAAAAAGATTGAAATAGTGAAAATGCCAATCTAAGTAATGTGTGACTTATCCTACTAAAGCTCACCCGCTATTCGACACCCTTTTTTATAGAAAAGAGCCTCGGGTTGTTACAAAAAAAAGCTCATTGTTTTGCTTGATAAAGAATGCAACCATGAAGCCCAGGCCTAAGTTGACCCATTGTCACTGTAAGTAAGAAGTTCGTTGTTTTGTTTGATAAAAAATGCAACCACTAGAAGCCTGGAACTCATTCTATGAACTCATTCTATTATCTGAAAATAGATTGATGGACCTTTTTTTTTTTGTTCAATTTCTAACTTTCATAATTATTTAATAGGTATCATTCCTAAATGGGTTAGGAAATTATTTGTATTGCAAATTCTTCTATTAAATCATAATAATTTTATAGGAGAGATTCCAATAAATTTGTGGATCTTTCACGTAATAAACTCACTTCATTCTTTACTAATTATTCATACATTTATAAAAAAGACAAAAAAAAAACATTCTTACAGTCTTTATTTTTACGAGCAGGAATTTTATTTTCACAAGGAGGAAGTTTTTGAGTTTGTAATAAAGGGAAATATTTTTTAATCTAAAATTGATTACATTTGGTCTACGGGATTTATTGAATTGGATTGTTCTTGCAATAACTTGACTAGTCCAATTCCTTTTGAATTTGGAAACATTAAAAACATCAAATATTTGAACTTATCTCGTAAAAATTTAACAAGATCTATTCAAATACGATGAAAATTTAAACTCTAAATCTTTCTTTCAACAACTTGAATGAGGAAATCCCTTTCCTTCATATAGAACCCATACTGGAGAAAAGCGTGGTTCTGCTTTATCGGAATGGTCATCGATGGTTGTTACAACTTCGTTTTGGATTGCCATTCTTACCTATCAACATTATGGGAGAGAGAACTTATATGCTTGTACTCTGTTATGATATTTCAATGTTACCTCAATAGTTGCTCCTAATTAACTGATGTTTGGATCTATGTATCTCTTTCAAAAAAAGGGTAAATCAAAGTTGAGATGTCACACATACTATTTTCTTCCCCAAGTTTATAACTTGACTAATCCTAAAGATATAAGAAGTAAGAAAAATTATGTTATATAAAAAACGGATAGTCAATAATAACACATTTAAGAACTTATTCTGGGATTACAAACTTGTCTAATTTTTACAATATAAAACAATTTTGTTTAAATTCCAACTTTTTGGGAATGTCTTATAAAAGGCTAAGGGTAGGCCATCGTTTATGCAACATGAAGCTTCATTAGAATTCATCAGAGGAGGAATGGCAGTGCCTAAGTGTCAATGGTGTTTAGTAGACGTCATGAAGAAGATGATGGTCTTGTTATTACTATGTAGATATTGTTCAGTGTTCTCAAGGAACGTAGCCCAAATCATCTTTAGAGTATGCGTGAAGTGATACTTTATAATTAATGAAACAAGCAACGATCTAGAGGCTAGCGAGCGTAGTTGTTGGTAATGATGTGAAATGAGGGTCCTTTCATGCGTTTATGGGAAACCATTCTAGTGACCTTTATGCTCTGTTTCTGGAACCTGGAGTTGAGCTACAACCCACCTGATATCTAAAACTTCATACCCAGATAAGACATCTTCAAGTAAAATTAGCACAGCAATGGCACAACAAAATTGATAAAGGTTACTCTCTGATGAAATCAAATCTGCTATGAGATTGTTATTGTAAGGGTCCCTGAAAACAGAGTAACTTTTGACAATCTAAAGAAACAGAACATGGAGATAAGTTGACAGGTTCTTGTAGAACTGCATCAAAGAAAAAAGAAAATAAGCAATCCAACTTGCCCCATCAGCAACACTCACGATTTTTAATAGTCTTAGTCTCACAATAATATCACTCCCAATTCAAGTCCATATCCATTCGCCACAATCAATTATTGAGCAATCAGGTAAATGGTCCCCTTGTTAATGATTTTCAGACAATCATAAACAGAAGCTAAAACAGTGATTTTCAGTGTAACTGATATGCAACCAAGTCTAGTTTTTTTTATAAAGAAATTAGAATAACATAATTATTGATTTTCTGTTACTGTTATCTTTCGAATAAAGCAGGAAGTTCTGCATTCGTAACATTTGCAGGACAATCAACATCAAAAACCATCATCAGTCTGCATAGCAAGTGACTAACTATATTGTTTTTAAATTTTCTTTATGGTACTTACATGATGCAGATATGTCATTTAGCTGAAACTGGAAGACTTCTACTATTTCTCTCACGGCAAAGTTCCATTGTTCTTAGGTTCCTTTCAACAATTAGCAGCTAATTCACTGCTTCTCTTTTACATCATCTCCTCAACATCCACGAACCATGTTTTACTAAGCACCATGTTGCACCAGCTAACCAACTAGTCATCCCTAAACTTCCAAAGAGGAGTACGAGTACAGGCCTAAGATAAAATGTATATGATTTATATTCATTAGAGTAGGAGAAACCAGACTTTAAAAGAAAGGATACCTTATGGAACTCCAAAGTATCTCCTTTGGCCTTTCTCACTTCAACCGTACGAACGGAAGGGGCCACTTGAAATATCAGTAGAAATATAAGAAAAGAGAAAAATTAATAGAAAGAAAAACTATCAGGCTCCATCTTAATTTCTTTCGAAGTCACAAACCTCAGTGGCAATGTTAAGGTTTCCCTTTCTTACTGTTTTCATGTCTTAAAGCCTCGTCTATCAAAAACAAGTGAAAAGTAAAGATCAGTTCCACCCCTTCTGCTTCAGCTAAATAAGAATAACAATTATCCTCCGAAAGTATCACTGACGTTGTAGTTTTATGTCAAAACCAAGTGGCTTTACAGCTGCTTCAATCTTGTGAACTATCTCTGCCAGGACATTTAGATGCGAACCTCGTTTCCCATTTAAGGCCCTGTAGTTGATCATAAATCATCAAAATCAGAGGATAGCTTGAGTTTCAGGATTCATTTATAATCCAGCAGTAATAAGTCCATCATAAAACATTGGGATGATCCTGGGAAAGCCAATGCTATTTGTGCCTAAAACATTCAAATGACCACTACAAAGCTATTTCTCTTTCCAACAAAAGATCCTTGATTTGTTGTATAAAATGAATTTATATCTCTTATTTGCTTTCCAGTTTAAATTAAGTGAAAATTCGGAGGTTGTTGAAATCTGTCTAGTTTAATGTTGAACAAATCGACTGTTTTGTAAGAACTAAGAAGGGCTTTGTTTCGACACATTTCATAGGGACTAATGAGTTGAAACTTTTGATTGTGTTGTAATTAAGTTAAAGGTTAATTTACAAAGAGATGAAAATTTACTTCCTTAGACTAGACTAGAGAATTGAAGAGGCAATGAGGACATCAGTTAACTGTTAAAAAAAAAAAAGAAATAGAGAGCTTCTGTGCTTTTACTACTACAGTTTAAATGGTTTAAAACCGCAATTCAACACTCTGTAGCAAAGTTTTGCCATCTATTTATGTAACAATTTTTTTCTTGTTTGGTTGCGATAAACTAAATAGCCTTGTGGTTTTCTCCGGTGGGCGAGCATTGAATCTAGTTGTCATGAATAAATATGAAATGACATTGGAAACAAAATATTATGTGATCTACAGCCCATGCTCAAGTAAAAAGTCTGATTAATTATTTAACACTTGTTTTAGTCATAAATCGTTTAGTCCTGCCAAAATCCAATCACATGTATCCAACAGCACTCAATCGAAAATCAGAAACTTTAAGGTTTTCATATGTATCCAACAGCAGATTTTCGGGTTGTAGGAGAAACAAGACAGATTAGAAGGAAGATGAGATAAATTTGTACGAGTCTCCTAGACAAGTAACTAACAAGTTCATTATAAGCCTCAAAGAAGAAATCAAAAGTACCTTTAGATCTCTACCCCTGCTATGGAAATAATCAACAGCATTAATAAGTGGCTGGAAATATCTGCAGGCTTCATCCTCTCTCATCCGCCAATGGTTTACCTTCATAACAAAAATCACTACTTAAAGGCAGGTTGTAACTGACATGAAGCTGCACTACTTGTTCTCAATACTTGTTTAAATATAAACAGAATAGTTATTGTGTAAACATTGTAATCATTTAATTGAATTAGTGTATGCCGTAGTCATGGAATCCAACAGTTATCTTCTTCATCAAATATATTTAGCTCATGATGGTGAAGCAATCAGCTACCAAATAGGCTCCAACAAGAGTATAGCAACTTACAATGTTGTTGAAAAGTTCTCGCCTAGTAACAAACTCCAAAATTATAAATATCAAAATAATTTGGTAAATCTCACACCAAGCGAAACAGTTCATAACTTGATTGCGTTTGGTGCACTTAAATGTAATAGCAAACATGAAATCCTATGATAACATGAGTCCAATATGGTCATAAGAAGAAGGAACATTGGGATTGTTTTCTAATCGGAAATAAATAGCATTATTTGATCAATAATCTATACTAAAATTATGCCATCAATTTGTACCTCCTTTACATACTCATAAAAAAATTCTAACCTAAGATGGATGAATTAAGATTTTTAAAACTTAACTAATTATAAAAAAATTCAAATCAATAAATTCAATTTAAATAGTATTTTAGTCATTTAGGCCTTAAATATATGTTTGCCTAACTTATGCAAGCTGTATCAGATCTATTATTGAAGGAAGTCTTGCATCTCAAATCCCATATGGCAAACGATTTATCTCTTGAATCGGAGACAAGAAGTTCTGATAAAAATAATAAAACAAAAAAAGTACTTTGCTTTTTTAGTAAGTTAAAGCTGGTACTATCCACAGAGATGGAAGACTTTATGATACCTACCAAAATTTGTTGGGTGGGAACACAAAGACTTGACACTTCCTGTGTGACCAGTTTGTGACCAGTTAAAACACCAGTGCATTTCTTCTCCTGGACGTCCCACACCTTTATCTGCAAATTGGCCAATTTAATCAAAACATGGTGAAGTATAGAACCCCATGTATGCGATAATATGAACTGCTTATCATGTATGGCACTTGGAATATAGTGACCTTTCTGATATCCTTAAGATATGAAAGTATCTGAATCATTTCAGTTTACCTCAATCCCTTATAATTGTTTCTTGATCATATTTTCCATCTTTCGTGCATATATTTTATCTTTTTTTGTTCAAGAAGTTGAACATTTTAACATTTCTAAAGAAGCCATTGAACATAAGAAACTTACGGTTTGATCAGTGGAAGCTGTGAGTAGATTCGTATCCTCCTGAAACAAATTTCAAAATGGACCTTGCATTAGCATCAAGAAAACAAACTTCCATCAACTTCCATTCAAATTGCCACTCGTCAAAAGCTAAAGTATAACATTCACGCACATTCCAAAATACTCACGCACAAATTCTATCACAAAGTGAGCTCTCAAATCCCAGGGAAACACATTGGCAGTGACCGCCATGATGCTAAAAAGAAGCATATACTTATATTATTGTGAACAAGTCATAAGTTGGAAAGGGAGTTACCCTGATCCAGCACACATCAAATATGGCATTCTGGTGAGCCACCCATTCACAAATTCGAGCTTTTCCTATAAATTGCCAATCAAAACATAAGCTCAATTTTCATTTACTAACTAAAGTATTCACCAATGGACACAAAAACAAAAACAAAACTGAATGTACCTGCGCTTTCTTGATAAGAAACATATGAAGGAAACTCCCTCCGTACATCGAACAAGCTTATGTAACCAGCCTCGTCAAAACATAAGCTCAATTTTCATTTACTAAATCATTATTCACCAATGGACACAAAAAATCGTGGTTTGACCTTACAATAAGAAACCGCTAGGTGTAGTAACTCAGTATTCACCAGATAGGGAAGGTGATGGTATAGATGATGATGATGGTGAAGGAGGTGTTGGGGCAAATGCTGGGGAAAGTGAGGGGACCTAAGAAGCCGGTGGCAGAGAAGGAGAGGAAGTCGAAGGAGAGAGTGAAACCTCAGAAGAGAAAACAAACTGGCGCTACGTCTAAATGAGAGAGAAAATATCTGCTGGAAATTTGAGAGGGGAAAAAGAGAGATGCGTTTATCAGAGAGAGAGAAAGTAGCGGAAAGCTATTTCAGAGAGAACATTTACGGATAATTCCCTAGACGCGTACAGAACATTCTAGGTGCTTATTCTAAACGCTGCATATGGTACTAACAATCCTCCAGAACCTTCTGCTTCCTCAGCTCATGTTTTTTTAATCTCCAGCAATTTCCGCAACATCGCGCAATTCTAGAAACCCACTTCTCTAATTATCCTGGGTCGGTGAAAAGTGTGATGAATCCGCCTACTCAAACCTTCAAATCATCGACGAAGCAGAAGAATGAATGAATAAGTTTGCATTAATAAAAAGAAGAACACGAAATGTTCATGAAAAATGAAGAGAATAAACAAGAGATACCGAGGGACGCGGGAGACACTGACCTGAAAGACGGGATACGTGGGAGAGAAAACGAGCAGGATTGGAGAATGAATGAAATTGGGTGATGATAGAAATATAGGATTCAAGAGAAAGAGACCTCAATTTTTGAAACAACAGTAGGGCGCGAAGCATTTCGAATTCTGGTCATGAACCACCCGAATTGGTAATCACTTAGCAAAATTTGGTAGCAAATAAATATAGATTGGCTAGAGCTCGAGTCCGAGGTCAAATGGCCGATCCTAAAGCAACCATTTAGCGGAACCTCGACTTGACCATCTATAGGAGCGTAAGAAAAGACTTATCCTTGAAACTAAGGTGTAAAGTTTGTTGTATGATATTAGTTTGATATAAGGATGGATGGCGTAGGAACTCTTAAGAAATATAATTTAAGAATTTAAAGAACTTATAATAATAATTAATTAATTAACTTAACTATAAAATTAAATTGCTAACTAATATATAATCATACGGAATACAAAAACCTAATTTTATATGTCAAAATTATAAAATACCTTTTGTTTACTTCCTTTCCCAAATTTCCAAGTATTCCTTTTCCTACTAGCCCATTTCCTCGTACACCTTTATCCAAAAAAAAAATTCTACTTAAAAATTAAAATTTAATTAAAAACTATTAAATAAAAGCTAATTAATTTATTTTGATTAATTAAAATAGATTAATTAATTAATAAACCAACAAATTTATAATTAAAATTGACTAAAACGAAAAGTTAATTAATTTAAATTTTTTACAATGAAATTGATGGAATAATTTTAACTTTTTAATTGATTAAAAATATT
>JAOSBO010039881.1:0-10980 GCA_027563915.1 Erythroxylum rotundifolium | reverse complement strand
AAAAATCAAATTTATTCACAAACACATTTCTTAACACTTATACCGGGAAATGTCATGAATGCATGTACAATCATTACTTGTGCAATATTTCGCTATTCTCATGCATATATGAATGCATGAACATAGCCAAAAAAAATTTTAAACACTCCTAGCCCGTTCCAAATTACTATTTTACTCTTCCCATCGACGATGGGATGTTATAATCCAGACAACAAAGGGTAAAATTACTATTTTGCCCTTATGTTGGTTTTTCTTTCTAGATCTCCCGTTTTACATGATATGGTGATTAACACACAATATCTCATATTGGTGTTAAGACTTGATGGGTAGCTAGTCCATCAACCTACCGGTGCCAATTTAATCATCAAATCTCTTTAAAATAACTAGAAGTGATGATATCACTATAAACTCTTTTATTTGAGTGAATGTTCCTTGCTACATGTTTCAATCAATAATTCTAACATGCAAACACTAGATTAACACTTTGTAGAAATCCATTCTGATCATATCAAGAATTGTAATGAAACACACATATGAGTTCACCACTCATCAAGATTATGGTTCATAAGAAGCAAATGCTTAAGTTGTATGTTTTAAGATTAAAGTAAAGGCCCACTTTATTCATGAACACATACTTGATTCCAGATTCATTTAATATTGCCATTATCAATAGTCAACTACTATCATGATATGAAACTCATTATTCCCTTGATGTAAACTCCTTTACTTATATGGAGATAAATCACAAAATTACAGTCTAAAACCATAATCAAACGACCAACTTGGTTATTCAACTATGAGTCAATTAATTTGGATTCTAATAATATACATGTTTCCCATACATCTCTATGTATATGTATATTTCTTACAAAAGAATCTTGGTACCTTTTGACCATATATATAATGCTCACACAAATAAAACCAAACTCATTTTGTTTTATTAATAATAAATATTTTCATTACAAAACTGTAACTGAAGAAGATAAAGTTACACTTGCTTTCCAGAGCGCTATATTTACATAACTCCAACATTGAAAACAAAAAATCCAGCACTAGTTTTTCATGAGAACCAAAATTTGTCCATATGAAATGAAAAAAACAGCACTTGTTTTCAATCAAAACCGAAACTTGTTGTGACATAAAACCGAAAATTTGCAAACACAAAAATCCAGCAATTTGCTAACAACCGAAACTTTGCCAATACACTTTTAGCAAAACCGAAACCTTTCCTCTTCATTTCTTCATCCATGGCTTCTTCATCTTTAGCATTACATGATTTTTTACATTACATTATCAAAGAAAACATAAAGATGAAACCCAGGAGGAAGCATGACGATGATAGGTCACCCTCCTTTTTATAACCAAATGAACAAAACTTATAAGGTAACTTTACAATCTATGGACAACCAAAAGAGCAAAACATACACCATATATATTTCTATCACAGAAAAATAGGCAGCATACAAAAATGATTGCCAACCTATGCATCATATATAGGAATCGAAATCATGTAAAATAAAAATCGCTCTGATACCAATTGTTGGATTGGAAAAATAAAGTATGCATGATTTGGATAAAACGGTAGATTTCAAAACTTTTTAGAAATCAAATTTACAACTGAAGCAATATAACCAAATCAACATGCATAGCCATACATGATACATTATATGAATAATAAACATAAGAACGAGGTGGTAGAAATTATATTACTGACTCTTTCGCTACAGATTTAACTCCTTGCTGTGCTATCCTATCCTCGGCAATATATCCTCTCCTAGGAGATATATCCTCTTGTCATTATTGTATCCACTTGTCGATATTGTATCCTCGACCAATTTGATCTACCACTTATTCTTCTAAGACAACTGGGTTAACAAGATCCTTTAGTGGGAAAAGAGAAGAAAAGTTGAAAAGATTTTTTCCTTAGAAGAAGGAAACCAATTTTTTAAGACACTTCTCATGCATTTTTTCTATCCCATGCAAGATAGGAGAGAGAGTCAAAATTGCAAGAACACCTTCTTACACCTTCTCAATTTCGTTTTTCATCAAAAGAAGGAAGAGATTTGCATCGAATGCATCACTTCATTCTTTAATGATTCATAAAGAAGCCAATAAATAAGACTCTCCTCATTTGTCTTTAAGATGGCTATGTGAAAAGACAATTGACCTAAATGAGACATATCAATTTCAATTTTGTGATGAAAGAAGGAAGATGGTCCATCATAATGCACCTCTTTATTATTTAATCCAATGAATGCTAATAGGTTACATGCTATAATTAAAACACCACCATTGAACCATTTAATGATAAGGTCATTACCCCATTTAATGATAATAAAACATGTTAAAACCATATTTAATATAGCAAATCAATACTAACTGAGCACCAGCACATTTAGTCCATTAAAAACAAAATTCTACTTCAATTTATCCTAAATAACTTTGCTTTAATTTAATTAATCAAATTAAACCAAAGCGTAGCCCATTTCCAAATGTTCAATTGGGCTTCTAATTGACAATTAATTAGTATATGCCCAACATTCAATCATAGGCTTTAAAATCTTTATCTGTTTTTCTTACTTTACTTGATAACCCTCCCAGAAGCCAAGTCAGGAATCTTATTGGAGTTAGATAATTTAAGCTCCAATAAGTCCAGAATTAATTTAATCTCATTACAATTAATTCTAGTTTATTAACTAAATTTCATTCCACTAAAGAAAATTAGTTGAACTCTTGAATTATTAAATCTTATGAGAATGCATATTTCAAATATAATGTCCAATTGTAAACCCTATTATGAACCTTATTACAGCCATCCGCATAATAAAGGGTAAAATTATTGTTTTTCCCTTATATTGATTTTTTCTTTTGGATATGTCGTTTTGTTCTATATGGTGATTAACATACAAGATCTCATCTTGGTGTTAAGAATGGATGGGTAACTAGTCAATCAAACTACTGGCACCAATTTAATCACCAATATCCATAAAACATCTAGAAGTGATGATATCACTATAAAATCTTTATTTGAGTGAATGTTCCCTGATACATGTTTTAGTTAATAATTTCAACATGTAGACACTAGATTAATACTCTGTAAAATTCCATTCCTATCATATCAAGAATTATAATCAAACACATATGAGTTCACCACTCATCAAGATTGTGGTCCATAATAAACGAATGCTCAAGTTGTATGTTTAAAGATTAAAGTAATGACTCACTTTATTCTTAAAGCATACTTGATTCTAGATTTATTTAATAGTGCCATTACCATTAGTCAACTAGTGTCATGATATGAAACTCATCATTCCCTTAAAGTAAACTCCTTTACTTATATGGATATAATACGCAACACTACAGTCTAAACCATAATTAAGCGACCAACTTGATTATTCAATTGTGAATCCATTATTTTAGATTCTTATAATATATATGTTTCCCATACATCTCTGACTATATGTATATTATTTACAAAAGAATCTTGATACCTTATGACTAGATATATAATGCTCATAAAAACCAAATTCTTTTATTTTTATTAATAATAAATATTTTCATTACAAAACTGTAACTGGAAGAAAATTAAGTTATAAATAAATACACTTGCTTTCCAGAGCACTGTATTTACATAACTCCAACACAAGTGGCATAGAAAACCTGATGACAAGTGGATCAAACATTAGGTTACAACTGGAAGCATAAGAAGAAGATAAATGGCATAGCTCTTCATTTGACAAGTGTCTCACCTATCCACCACATTTTATGTCCACGAATTTCGCATTAGAAAGATCATCTTTCTTTGTGTTTTTGGTCTGATGTTTTCTCTTTCAACCCCTCGTCACCCTCTCACACATCCCAAAACCTTGGGAACGTCTACTTAGCGGACATAAAGTTCACCTAACGGACATTCACAGGCCATTTGGACTGAAATTGCTCTGAAAGACAATATATATAGGTGCAGACGAACATAAGATCCTCCTAATGGATTTAGGTCTGATGAAATTGTGAGAATTACCATATGGAATGAATGAAAGGCATCTTATAATGCTAGAATAATTTTAGTGGATGCTTGAGTGATGAACTTAGAAATAATCTTGTATAATTGAGGTGTAAACCTATCTTTAAATAAGCATGTATGAATTATGAAGTATACCCGAGATAGTCAATTGAGCATGCATTAAACATGATACATATGCATGTGCATGGTTGAATAATTATATGATTGATCAACTTATTAATATGTAAATCATGTGTGTATTGTATGACATGGAAGCCCAAGTTGATTGACAAAATCCAAACACTGCCAAACCTTCAAGGCAATAGCTCACCTAGAATATACTATGAATTAACCACGATTTGTTAGCCTAATTATGTATGTTTTTCTATTTGATTTATATGTATCATGAATTGTTACTGGATTAATGAACTGTTACTGGATTAATTTCGATAATTCCAGACATCAATTATCCAAGGAGACCATTATTCAAGATTGTATTGGAAGTGCTTATTGCATGTAAATCTGACTAACTAAGGGTTATTTGACATTACTATTGAGTGCTGGACCAAGGTCCGATGATAAATGTGAATGTAAATGTGTTCCAGCTGGATGTTGAGTGCTAAATTATGATCTGATATTTGTGATAAATGATTATGCATACTGAAATAATGTGATTGATAACACATGACATTCATGTACATGATCAAATAAAGAAGTTGTGACATGAGTGTCTAGCCTGAAATAAACCTGATATCCACAAGGGATATAGGTTAGTACTTGAAATAAGCCCCGTATCCACAAAGGGTATGGGTCCAAACATCAAATAAGCCTGGTATCCACAAAGGATATGGGTCAATACTTGAAATAAGCCCTGTATCCACAAGGGATATGGGTCAATTAATAGGTACTGGGTCATAAAAGAAATAAAAATGAAAGTGGAGTCTTATGTGCAATACATATGTTCATCTTTGCATGTATCATACGAATAATTGTGAAAAGTCATTGAATTATGTTGACCCAATGTTATGCAACTTTGTATGCATGTTGATATAATTAATGATTAGGTCATTTTGAAATGGTGACATGAAATGTTTCGTGATGTTTTTATCAAAATGTGTATATATATATTTATGTTGTCAATTGGTATACATAATAGGAAAATGTGTTAAATGAGATCTGGTTCTGAACAACCAGATATACATATGAATTAGTTGTTAGTTGTGTTATTTGTGCTCTGGTATGGGTGAGCATATCAATGATGGTTCACTCATTGAGTTTATAAAACTCACCCCAATTTGTTACATATTTTTGAGGTATTGAGGAGACCTAAGGCCTAAGGAAAACTAGTAGCGGTTGTAATTGTCAATTTTTGGCATTAGTAATGGCTTAAATGTCTGGTCAGCTACTTAGTAATGGCTTAAAGGTCTGGTCATATATGTCGTGTATTAACTATGTATGAATTATGAGTGAAATAACATAATGAACGCTTATGTTTATGACCTAAATGCTTTCAATGAAAAGACAATGTATGTTTATGCTCTACACTGTGCCCAGATAAGTGATGTGGCTGCTCTAATATACCATTGCTGTGGGATGTGTGTGTTTAGATGTTCCACAAAATGTTGGACACATACCCTATGAGAGTAGTATGTTACATGCACCCTACTCAAGAAACATGACATCAAAATTTAAGGAGAATATTGATCCTGAGGGTTATGTATGGAAGAATATCTCTCAGGCAAAAAAAGAATTTTACTATCATAAGTTTGAGTTACCACAAAAGTTACTATTTTCTTTTTTAATTAACATTTATATACATTAATAAGATAGATATTATTACATTATAAGTAATTCTTGAATGCTTTTTGTTTTGTTTCAGATTTTTTTTTTGGATTCTCAATTTGACCAGATCATCCATATAATATAGGAAAGATAAGCGTGTACACGTTATCGTGACTTTGTTGCTATGACACATAGGGCCAGTATATAGCCGCCTACATTTCTAAATAAATATTGAGTCGTTGGCTACAGTATTGGACATGACCTGAGGCTATGTCCTTTTCAAAGCATAATTCGGCAAACAGATGTGACCACGAGCCTATAGAGAGACTTGTAAGTATCTACATTTGACATTTATATTCTCTTTTCTTTTCTTTATTATAATTCAATTAAATTTAATGTATGAATTTTGGAATGAAAATATGTGTTTCTTGTTAAGAATGATAATGTTACAAATGTTTGGTACCATATATGGCTGTGTTGTTAAGTTATTTTCTTTGTTCAACAGGGGGTAGATATCATAAAAATAGAGGATACTCTACCGAAATTTTTATAAATTCTAGTATACTTATAACCTTTTATTATTAACCAGGAAAAGTCTATGGGTATGAAACCTACACATCATCAGCTCTTTTTGCTCAGTCATACTAAGAAACATGACAGTGTGACATTCGTCAAAAGTCCTTGTAGAGAACTAAATGTAAGTGAAATTTATGGTTTAATATTAATGCTTAATAATTATCACTTACTAATATGAACATTGCCTTCTAATAGGACCAAATACAAGAAAGCATTTAACGATAGTATCAATAGTCTGAACATATTGATGAGACTGAAACCTATCTTGATGCAGTGGGTAGTAGGAACCGTCGTGGAAGGATATTCAGCTTAGGTTCATTTGCGAATAAATGTTATTTGTAATCCTCCACATCCAGTATAGCAGCATTGAATAGGTAGTCCACAACGAATTAAGTCCAATAAGTGCATAACTCAACTTTGTAATAAGGTAGATGAGTTGAAGCGTAGGGGTAGCACCTCATCGCACCAACCAGAGCATCCGCCATCTCTAGATCAATAGTGTAGTTCAGGTCATTTCTTTTGTATTACAAATATTTATTATATACAATGTAATGCTTTTATAGTCAATTAAGATATTTTTAACTTTTTATCACCAATCAAATTTTTGTTTAAACAAATTAAAATACTATTAAATTTATAACTATTTAAATTATGCATTATTCATAATTTTAATTTATTAATGGTATATATTATATACATTTAAAAAACTTTCCTAGTTGCTTCACAGATAGAACAAAAAATTTATGTTGATAAATTCAACTCCACTTACTAACGAATTACTAAAAATTATCGATAATTAGTAACATAATAGACATATCCTTCGGTAATGTTTCGGCACATTTATCGAAAGAAATTCACTATTTGTCGATAAATTTACCGATGGAAGATTCACCATTCATCGGCAAATTTAACAACAGTGCTTACAAAATAAACCTTCGATAAATTTACCGACAGATGGTGGATCTTCCATTGGTAAATTTACCGATAGATAGTGAATTTCTGTCAGTAATTATTAGCTATGGTTCATTCTTCGACGTCATTCTCTTACGGTAAATTCCATCACTAACCGATGTACTGACATAATTTTGCCATTTTTCGTCGGTAATTTTCATCACTAAATGTAATTTTTCTTGTAGTGCGACTCGAACCCACGAAGCCAATGATTTCTAGTAATTACCTCTCTTTTATTATCTAGCCTATAGATTGGATTTTGATTTTTAGTTAAAATAATACTTAAATTATTAAAATAAAATAATGAACAATAATGAACACAGAAATAACTAAAGTGACATAGAAAATAGGAAACATCAAGAATTAGTGTCTAGGTAACAAATCACCATAAATTTGTTAGATAATTAATTGTTTATCATCCAATTGTATTCTTGACTATTGGACCATAGAAATTCCTATCTTATGCTAATAACTCTCTCTAGATTGCTAAAAACCAATCTATAGGTTTATGTGCAAAAAAGATTCTAGTTAAAGTTTTTAGGATTGCTTTATCAATTTGTGAATTCCACTAGTAGGTTTGACCCTAATCTAGAGGATCTATGTCAACTTATTCTATGTTTTCAATCAAATCCTTTCAATTATGGCATATCTATTCACACACAAGATTTCTCAATCTTTATGCTATGAAATCAAATTATGTACTAATATTCTGGATCTATTAGAACATATTTAAATCACAATAAATTAGTCAACACAATTGCATTAAATCAAATAATCAAAACATATTGTAACATAAACTAGGGTTCGTCATACCTAGACATTAGAAAGCATTTAGCTACACATGATAAAAAATGAAATCAATGATAAACAGGAAGAAAAACAAATAGAAAATAAAGAGTTTATAATTCTAAATTTCCCTTTCGCTTCTATGGAATGTTCTTACAAGTTTGGGTTTTGATGTTGTAATATATTGCATCTTTTGATGATTTCTTCATATTCTCTATATTCTTGTATCAATATCGTCCCTTTTAAATGTTCTTCAAATCTAAAATTGGCTCAAAAATTCTGCTCCCTAATTGGCCTTTGTTCATAACTTTTTATAGTAAATTTTATAGTTATGAGAGATATATGGTCCAATACATAAGCATGCACTAGATTGTGTATATTCCAAAATCTTTAGAATTTGTGATTGTGTAGCCTTTGAGACTTATACGGTTATAGACATGACTATGTATCTCAAGTTTACCTTAAAACTTCATTTTTTCCCATTTTCTTTCAAATCCTTCTCTTTCTATTCCATAAAGACAATTATTACCTATAAATGTGCATGGAGAAAATTAAGTCATAAAAAATTACAAAATGTTAAGAAAAATACGTCAAAAATGGATGCATAAATATATTCATATATGGATCTATCATTGTTCAAGTTGTTCGGATTCTATCACCCAAACCATCACCGCCTCAATCTCCATAAGTCTTCTTGCTCTAGTCTTTTCTTTATTTTTATGTGTACAATTTGGTTTATCACATTGAGGAAAATGTTTTGTTCAGGTAAGAGGAAATTTATACGTTAGCACGTCATTCATGTATGAAATTGGCATTTATATTATAGTATATTTTGATTAGGCTAACATTAAATGAACATTTTTTCCATGATCTGTGCTTTGTGTGAATGCTTCAATGACATGAATTAAATGGAATTAGTTTAGCTTTGAACAAGGTCATTTAAATTGCAAAGGCATAGTAACTTGTGAATTTTGTATTTTAAGTGTCTTTGGGATGAATATGCATGCTATAAAACCTATTATTTCACTTTAGGAAAATTTTTTATAGACATTTGTAATTATAGTCAATTAAATTTGTTAGCATTATTATTACCCTTTTATGAGAATAACTGACTAAGAAGTTAAATGAAAAATGTTACAAAGAATTCCTATTTTGCTGGCCGTTTTTGAGAAAATTAGGTTAATAATAGAGTTAGGAGCTAGATGAGAGGGTGATAAGCTGAGTAATTAGGGGCATTCACTACAAAATATTTGTCTTCACGTCAAAAGACTAGAATGTCACTCTAACAAAGCTAAATAAAAAAGCTGACCTAGTTAAGTAAGTAAGGGAGGTTCATCTTAAGATATTTTCCTTAATGTCAAAAGACTAGATTATTGTCAAAAAAAAATGTAAAGATTGTGTCACAATAAATGAGACTTACTGATCTCTTACAAATAGTAAGAATTTTTGTAAAAGGGTGATTAATGATAGTTTGTCTTTTTAATTGATTAATAATCATAAAAGCATGTTCAGAAATGCTACAAGTCTATAACTGGGGTGTTATATTTTGATTGATATGTATATCCAAATCAAAGAACTTAAATATGAAAGGAATAAGTTAGTATGTTAGCATATTTTTAGTGATTGATGTTTGAGGTTAAGTTAATTCCATAATATTTTATGCCACTATAACATTATTACATTGTTGTATGATCACGTGTTTTATGTTTCACTTATTTATGGTTTTTAGTTCTTCTTGAGGGCAAGAAAAGGTTTAAGTGTGGCAATGTTGATAGGCGTAAATCATACTAGGTTTTCATAGTTGTCTTAATGTGTCCTTAAGTGTTTCTTATATGATTATCATGTATGTAGGCTCAGAATCACATTTTTGTTAATTTGTTTAAGTTTTACATAAGTTTTTGATTACTTTAAACAAAGAATTTGATCTTAATTTTGTTGAGTTAGCCATAGTTGCATGCATCACATGCATGCATATGCAGTAGAGGTGTCATAATCAAGATTCTAACATCTTGATAACCTAAAAATCATAGAATCATACATGCATACAAGCATATGTAAAAAACATAAAATAAATTTTTTTTTATCTTTTTTCTCCTCCTTTCTTGTTTCTTCTCCTTTTTTAGGTTCTTTCAAACACCCAACCGTTCCTTGATCACCTAAAAACACTTAAAGAAGATAAAGAAACAATGTATAATGATGATTTGAGCACCAAACCAGATGAGTTCTAGGATATACTCAAAATGATGGAAGATAGATCAAGAAACTTGCTGCATACACTTTGATTCATGCAATTGTTGCATGAATTGCAAGAACAAGATTCTTAATACCTCTCTCTCACTCTAAACTCTTTTAGAACCCTTAAGCTCTCACTTAAGCACATATGAAATGGTAAGACCTCGTGTATATGAATGAAGAACTCACTTATATACTCATTCGTGCCCTCTATCATCATCATGGCCCTTTTAAAAAATTAGGCTCACCTTTAGCCACGATCGTGATGCCAATTTACTAGAATACAAGTGGATTAACACATGAACACTTTAGGAGTTAATTTTCCAACTTATGAACCTTTTCATAGAAAATTATTATGCAATTTGTCGTTTCTTCATACTATACCCTACTTGGTTTGGAGTGCAGGCTATGTGTTAACTCCCATTAGATTGACTACATCACATCTAGACCAAGTGATGTTAGATTTTGTCTTACAATCTCATTACTCTATGTGTCATTGAAGACTCTCTTTATGACACACAACTGCTCTGGCCAGAGACTCCCGAGTAATGACTTTGGCAAGAGGCAAAAGACTTGGAGAATTATGTTCCTAGAAGAAAACAGTACAAAGTGACTTGAGTGTCGGGGTCAAAAAGAGAATTAAAAATTGACCT
>JAOSBO010039864.1:0-10982 GCA_027563915.1 Erythroxylum rotundifolium | reverse complement strand
TAAACTTAAGTATAAATTATACTTAAGTGAGTTTGGATAAAGGGAAGTGGATAAGTGGATAAGAATTGGACAAGTGTTGTAGGTAGTTCAGATCTTTATTTGCCTATAGAAGACAAGCTACTGTCCTTGTCTTTATCTTTCTTGTAATCTTCTTTTTTTAGAAATCCCCCCAAACCTAGAGCTTTCACCAAATGTTCACCGAAGCTAAACCTTACTTTTTCTGTTTGTCCCACTTCTACTTAGATATCTCTTTCTTTCCTTTCAAGAAAGACGGAGCCTCCCTGTCCATTTTCAAGTTGATCTACGTAAGTGTATGAGAGATTAGGGTTACGTGATTTCGTAGAGATTGGAGCTTCAAACAAGTAAGCTTGTTATGATTATTTAATTTTTACATGAAATGAGGCATGCGTCGTTAGTTCACTGCTACATGGTTAAGAACAGTGATATTATTATTTGCTGGAAAATGAGTGAGGAGATTTAGTGTACCATATATAGTGATTTTCTTTAGATTGATGACTGGAATATTATGGGATAGTGATAAACCAGTTTTGGGAGTTGAAAGATCAATGAAAGTATGTAATGGTGTGAAAGAATGATTAAAGTGATAGTTAGAGGAAATATTGAGCATAAAGAAAAAAGTTGATATTGATATATACATAGTGATATACTCTGTTTTAGTCTTCACTAGGTATATATAGGATTATATCGGTAAAGTAGTGAATGAGTTATTGATATCAAAGTACCAAAGGATTGAGGCTGTAATTCAAAGAATTGATGAGTGATTAAGTTATGAAATGAGAATGTGCATAAGATGTGAAGTTTGTTACAGTACCTGAGTTTGTCATTGAGCATGCATTGTACATAGTCCCCCTATACAATTGTGCATAAATAAATACTTATATGTGCGCAATTATTGATGAGTGTGAAATGGGTGTCTTGCATAAATGGGTTGTGCAGGTCAAGTGTCCAGATTCAGACGTTCCCAAAATTTGGAAGCAAATGCTAATCTGGAGCGTACTATGAGTAGACCTAGATGCTCTCATTTCATTGTTTATTTTGTTTGGTTCGATTTTTGTATTAATTGACTACTGAATGTGTCTTGATTGTTGAATTCTGGACAGAAGGTCCGATGATTGTGATGTTTGATTGGGATATTGAAGTGCTACTTGTACGTGAATGAGATGGAATAAGTGTGCATAATTTGGCTGTTAAATGCCGGACCACGGTCCGATGATAAATGTGTTTGAATGTGCATTTGCATATGAATTAAAGTGTTTCCTTTAATGTTGAATGTCGGACTAAGGTCTGATAATATGTGATGTGATTGTATGAGAATATGCAAATGTGATTGATGCATTCCACTGTATGAATGCATAAAATATAATGGAGTTGTAACCAGAGTAGCCACCGATCAAAGCTTAAAGCTTAAGGAGTGAAAATGAGCATCGAGCTCAAAAGTGAATCAGAGTCTCAAGCTCAACATTAATTGAGCCCTGTATCCCCCAAGCGGATAAGGGACAGTTATCAATGAGCCCTATATGGGGCAGTTATCAATGAGCCCTATATGGGACAGTTTAGGCACTCGGTCACAACAAAGTAATAATTGGAAAGTGGGCCTCATGCGCACTGCCTTTGCATAATATGAATGATTAAATTGTATTGAATGTTAAATATGGAATGATGTGATTGTGATTTGATGTGAACATGTGACTGGGTGAGCCATTGATGACGGTCACTTACTGAGTTCGCAAAACTCACCCAAAATATAAAAATATTTTTCAGGATTAGAAGAATACCCCGTTAGGCCAACGAGAGTATACCTGCTACATTTAAGAAAGAAATAGAAGTCGGGATCAGTTCTCGTTTACATTGTGTTTCTTTATTTTTGTACCAAATTAAGTCTTCCGCAATTTCTATAACTTGTGTATTTGAATATAATTGTTGTGTATAACTTTCCAATTGGAAAGGTTTTGCAAAAGAGATTGATCAAATTGTAATAACGAATTGTGATTTCGAGTTTTATGAAATGAAAGTATGGGCCCAAATGACTATTGAAACTCTGATGATTGTATTGTTGTGATTGAAATGTTTATAAATAAAAGTGGGCCCGAATTGGTTATTATTTTTGCATAGTGAGTTTGTTATTCAAAAGAAATTATACCGATTTCTGAATGAGTGAGTGTTTGTAGCATGCCACCCTTGCAGGGCACGAGCTTGGACATCACCCATCGATGTCGGGTTCGAGTCTTGTGGGAGTGGGGTGCTACAAATTTTGTTTTTAAACCTCTTTTAAAATTAATAATGTTATTTTATAATTAATATTTTGGGATTTATGTATGAATAATTTAGATATTCCAAATAGATTATATATGTATGAACCCATTGCAAGAATCTATATTACAATACATAATCAATATAACTTTAATTCACTTATGGTAAACTAATGATCATGCAATATTACGGATAACATAATATAGGTTAGATGAGTTGAGCTTATATGGTTGTTACTTAGATTAACCTATTTTCCTATTATATAATATGGTTGTCATACTAAATCTAGAGAGCTTATTCTAGGTTATCTAATAACTAGACCTAATTCAAGATTTTGTATTAATTAAATACAACCTAAGGAAAACTTAGGATTAACAAAACTTGTTGTTAATCTACAGGTTATAGTTTCAAAGAGAGGTACAAGAAAAATATGAAGATTGATTATGCACATTCATGTAAAGGTTAAAATTGAACCAAAAACTAGATTCAATACCCATTGATCAATCTAGCAATACAAATCACGTATTGTTTGATTTGATTTATCTTCAACAGTTTAGTTTACTTTGTTTTAGTAATCTAATTAAACCAAAATGCCCCCAATCTTAAACATTGTTTTATTCATTACAAAAGCTAATGATCCTTGCTCACCATTACTATGAATTTAATTGTAAAGAGATAGGTTTTATAGTATGGTTGATGTGCATCAAGACTTTTGACACCGTTATTAAGGAGTGAAGTGATTTAGTTTTTGTTTTTGATATTAATTGGTGTTTCGTTTATATATTTGTTTATAATTTTTTTAAACTATTGTTTCTTAATCTTTTTATGTTTGTTAGTGTTTTTGTATGTTAGTGACTAGATGATCCTAAGATCAAAAAGACACAATTAAGGTTGTTTAAGGAAACCAAAATAACTCCAGGAATACAATAAGGAATTAAACTTAAGGGAGCCATGGCCAATCCAAGAACTCTAAGATAGTTGGATGCACTAGACTTGACTGAAAGACCCTTATGCATTACTTTTCCAAATTTTACTAAACATATTACTTTTGAGCTTAAGTTTGGCTTAATCCACCTTTTGCCTAACTTTCATGGTCTTACAGATGAGGATGCTCACAAGCATCTCAAGGAGCTTGATATGGTTTATCTTAGTATGAAAACTCCAGGGGTGATGGACAAGCATATAATGTTGAAAGCCTTTCCATTTTCACTGAAGGATGCAACAAAAGGCTACCTTTTTAATTTGCCTAAGGGAGTGTGAGTACATAGATCAAAATGAAGAGGCTACTTTTAGAGAAGTAGTTTCCAATAGTAAAGATAACTAGTATAAGGAAAGAGATTTGTGGGATAAAGCAACATCTTGGAGAATCTGTTGGGCCCCAAATTTTTTATTATTATTTTAGCATGCATGAATTGAATGAATTTTATGATCTTGTTGGATAAATCATTTTTAATTGGAGTTTAATTATTATGTCAAGTTTAGGAGGATTTATTTCATGGATTGATGGAAATTGGAAGTATTAAATGGAAGAATTAAGATTAAGTTAGAGTATAGTGTGGTGTAAACTAAATTGAAGGATTAAGAATGCATAAGGGTATTTTGGGTGGATCATTTAAGGTTAGAAGTACTAAGGCATTAAAGGAAGGGTAAGGTGGACTTTCCTCACCCATTAAGGGTAGAATGGGAAAAGGAAAAGATTGTCTTGAAAATAAGAAGACAAAAACGTGAAGTAGGGAGAGAAAATAAAGAAAAGTAAAAGAAAGAGAAAGAAGAAGAGAGGTTTCGGTGGAGTGAAAAAGAATAGAGTTTTGAACTAGGTCACGACCTTTCTTAGTCTTAAAGAGAGAGTTGGAGGTTACTCAAGAAGGGAAAAAGAAAGAGGAAAGGAAGAGCTTTCTTTAGAACCAAGAAACTCATTATTTGGTGAAGATTCAAGGTAAGATCGATTTTAATCTTTTGAAGTTTTGGAAGGGTTTTGGGTTCAAAGAGCTTGGTAAATGTATGGGTTTAACAATTCTAGGATCCATATTAGTGCATGGGCATTATGGGTTCTCAAATCTGAAATTTTATTGAATGGGGGTTGTTTTCATTGTTAAAGGAAATCAAGAGAGGCAAGAGGAGCGAGAGGAAAGACATCATTAAATCTAATACCTAGGCAAGCAAGGATTTCAAGGTGGGTTACAGTTTTATAAATAAGTAATAAGCCATTAATGTTTTCTTTCAAACTAAGAAAATTAAATGATTTCAATTACTTCATAGATGTGAATTTGTTTGTTTTTGGTTGGGTTGTAAAAGTGTTATATGTTGCTGCATGATTTGGAAAAATGTTTCTTTTTGAAAAAGTTGCAAATTTATGAAATCATGTTTTCTGATATGAAAAGCAAGTTTGCAAGAATTGCCATTTTAGGCAGCAAGTATTCAAGATCATGAAATACATGTTATGTGGATTTGGTTTGGTCCATTCTGTTGTCAAGTGCGCTTAGACTAAAGGCTTCTCCCACCTGCCTGTTAGTGGCATGGAGCTCCTTCATGGACTCCCGCATGTTTACGACTACACAAAAACCACTAAGTGGAATTGTACTAGTTCGTTTTGTTCACAACTTCATAGGACTATTATATGGAATTGTGATTGTTCGTTCTATTTATAGACCTTCCAAACCATTGTGATGTGCTTATGTGCTGTGAAATGTTAGTAAGTTTGATGCATGAATGATTCATATTTGTTTATGAATTGTTTTGATAAAGTGAAAATTTTGTGAAATAAGTATTTGATGATCTTCAAGCAAAATTGCTACAGTTTCTAAATTGTAAAATACAATGAGTTTTGAAAATGGTTTTGGCTTATTTGTTGATTATAATTTTGTTTCCCACGAGCTTTAAGCTCTCCCCCCTCCCAAATTCTGTCCCATTCAGGTGAAGAGCAAGAGCTTATATAACTCAAGAGCCAAGGCAAATCTCTGCAGTATACATATTTTGTTTTGTTTTGAAGTTGGCTTATGCAAAACAATGCTTTAGATGCATTTTGAACAATTCTAGTGTTTGAAAACTTTACAATTCGAATTATGATGTAAGTGGGCTCGAAATGCCCACTAAAGCATTGTAAAACTAATATTTGTTTGAAGATGAATGAAAATATGTATGCTCTGCTCATGATTGTAATCACTATTAAGTTTTCACGTTGCATATGATGATCAAATGAGTTTGAGGATTTGAGAAGCAGTTGGTGTTTATGTTCTGGTGTATTATGTTTTTGGAATTGAATGAATGGTGGTTGAAAGGATTTAAGTCTGCATTAAGTAAGGTAGATTGCAAGAAGGAAACACAGACTTAAGGAAAACACAGATGAAAGGAATCGTCTGTGATGACGTCAGCATATAGACGTAAAAGAGAACACAGACGAAAGGAATCGTCTGTGATGATGTTAGAAATAAACGCAAGGAAACACAGAATCAAGGAGAACACAAATGAAAGGAATCATCTATGATGACGTCTGAAACAGATGCAAGGAAACACAGACTCAAGGAGGACACAGACGAAAAGAATTGTCTGTGATGATGTTAAAAGTAGACGCAAGAAAACACAGACTCAAGGAAAACACAGACGAAAGGAATCGTCTGTGATCACGTCAGAAACAGATGCAGGGAACACAGATGTAAGAAACATAGACGCAAGGAATACAGATGCAAGAAACATAGATGCAAGGAACACAGATGTAAGAAACATAGACGCAAGGAACACACACGCAAGAAACATAGGCACAAGGAACACAGACACAAGAAACATAGATGCAAGGAACACAGACGCAAGAAATATAGACGCAAGGAACACAGATGCAAGAAACACAGACATAAGGAATCATCTGTGATGACACATCACAACACAGACGCAAAGAATCCTCTGTGATGCAAATGAAAGGCATACGCAAATGAGAGGCAGACGCATATGAAAGGCAGACGATAGACCAGAGACGATAGAACACAAACAATAGGCAGACGCAAATGAAAGGCAAAAGATATGCTACAGACGATAGAATACAGACAATAGGTGGTCAACACAGATGAAGAAAGTCAATTACTGACCATAGACAACAGATGATATAACACAGACGAAGACACAGAGGAAGAAAGTTAACTACAAACGATAGAACCCAGACCATAGCCACAACCAGTCCATAAACCAAACACAGACCCTAAGTAAACACAGACGATAGGCCAACCACAAACGATACAAAGAAAAGGTTAATCAGAATGATTGAATAGTCACTTTGTTAGAATTAATCACATAATTCAATTATTAATGGGATTCAACAAGAGTTAGTTATCAAGGATCAAGAAGTAGATAAGGACTTAGGCTTTAACTACAAGTCAACGGATAAAATACTAAGAAGAGGTCAAGATGAAATTCAAGTTTAAGGATTGTCCTAGTGAGGGCACTTCACCTTTGTAGGATACGCATCCAGATGTCACTTAGGACGTCGGACATGTGTCTCTCAAGGGCGGGTTCCCAACACTTATGGTATCAAAGCAACCGAAGGACCAAGTTTAAGAGTATCCGAAGCATGAATTGGGAAGGTTGAGATATGAAGTGTACTTGCATTGTTTTGAATTGTGCTTCATGATTTGAAATTGCCTTATATGATTTGAACTGTTTTGCACACTTTGAAACTGTTGTGCATGAACTCAAGATTTCTATTGGTTTTGTATTGAAGGAGTGAGTATGCCGCCTCGAAGAAGAACTCGAGGAGCTTTGACTCGAGCTAGCTCTCGTCAAGGGAGCATGGATGAGTCCTATGTCCATAAGATGCGGGGACACATTCTGTTCCAAATCTTGAGGCACCTAGTGTGTAACATGGGGTGCCTCCACCGCCCCCTCAGATGCCTCAAACACAACCCATGGATCCATGATTCTTTCAAGCCTTTGCTCAGGCGTTCTCTTATGCCATGGGCCAAGGGTCTCAAGTTCCAATTCTAGCTCCAGTGGAGAGGATTGGACAATATGATAAGCTTCACAAGTATGGAGCTGTAGAATTCAATGGGATTACAAATCCTGAGGATACTGAAGCATGGATGAAGAGAACCGAGAGGGTCCTAATCCAAATGAAGTGCTCAGATGAGGAGAAGTTAGACTATGCAGTCAGTTTGATGCAAGGAGATGCACCCCACTGGTGGGAATCAGTGCACCACAGTCAGGTTAAGCCTCCGGTATTGACATGGAGAGATTTTGTGGAGGTGTTTAGGAAGAAGTACCTCTCAAGAGTCTACATACAAGAGAAAGCCAGGGAGTTTTTGAACCTCACACAGAGGGATATGACTGTGAGTGAGTATGAGCTGAAGTTCACCCAGCTTTCCCGATATGCAGCAAACATTATGGTGAATGAAGAAGATAAGTGCCGCAAGTTTGAGGGAGGTCTTCATTTGGGGATCAAGGAGAAAGTCTTGATCCACAATTTCTGTGACTACCAGTAGTTGGTAGATGCTGCACTCCAGACTGAGAAGCTGGAGAATATAAAGAAAGAAGTAAGCAGGAAGAGGAAGAACAGGGGGCAGTTTTCCAAGAAGGGGATGAGTGCTCCAATGCCTAAGAGGAGTACGACAAGCTTCCATACACAGAGTGAGGTGGGGAGTAGTGCTCCTAGTAAGAACAAGTAAGCAAGGGCAGTGTCAGTGCAATCCTCAACAGCAGGAGGTAGTAACAGGGTGGAGAGGAGTAGGAACATAAACCCTCTATGTGAACATTGTGGGAATTTCCATAAGGGAGAGTGCTTCAAGTTGCTTGGAGCATGCTTTCGATGTGGGGAGAGGGGACATATGATCAGGGACTGTCCCCAAGGAACAAGGCAGGAAGGGTCACGGTCACAAATCCCAAGGAAAGAAAAAATAGTGGGAACCAGGCCAGTCACTGAGGAGGGTAGTTCTGGAGATGCAAAGAAGGCTATTCCTCCAGGCAGGCCAAGGGGTCAAGCTCAGGCTTAGGCAAGGGTGTTTGCTATGACTAGAGAGGAAGCTACAGCCGCACCTGAAGTTGTCAAGGGTATGGCTCGATTACTCAATTCTGAAGTATATGTTTTGATTGATTCTAGTTTCACCCATTCTTTTGTTTCTGCAAGCATGACATTACATGATGTTGATTCGATGCCTTTGGATAACCCTTTGAATGTTAGTACTCCTTTAGGGAGGAATGTGATAATAAGTCAAGTATATAGAGGTTGTGAACTCTTCAACGATGGTTCTAGACTGGTAGTGGACCTCCTACCTCTAGACCTAAAGGGTTTGGATGTTATACTTGGAATGGATGTCATGGAGAAGTATCAAGCGAAGTTGGATTGTGGCCTTAAGGAAGTGGAGTGTGATTTAGGAAATGGTGAGAAACTAATTTTTAGAGGGGACAGGAAAACACCAGCACTAAGAACTATTTCTGGTTTGCTAGCTCACAGGATGATGGAAAAGGGTATGAAGCCTTCTTGGCACATGTGGTGGATACTGAGGTGAATGAAAGAAGGTTAGAGGATTTTTTGATTGTGAAGGAATTTCCTGATGTGTTTCCAGGGGACTTACTTGGTTTGCCACCGATGAGGGAAATCACGTTTTCCATTGACTTGATTTCTGGAACTGCACCCATTTCTATACCACCATATAGGATGGCTCCAGCTGAGCTGAAGGAGCTTAAGAAACAGTTGGAGGAACTGTTGGAGAATGGGTACATTAGACCAAGTTCTTCATCTTGGGGAGCACCGGTTCTGTTTGTTAAGAAAAAGGATGGAACATGAAGCATGTGTATTGATTACCGGAGACTTAACAAGGTGACCATTAAGAATAAGTATCCTCTGCCTCAGATTGATGATCTGTTTGACCAACTACGAGGAGCTAGGGTGGTCTTTTCCAAGATTGATCTCAAGTCAAGTTATCATCAGCTCAGAATTAAGGAGCCTGATGTAAGCAAGGCAGCTTTTAGGACTCGGTATGGGCATTACGAGTTCCTAGTCACGCCTTTTGGTTTGACCAATGCCCCAGCTGCTTTCATGGATCTTATAAATAGGGTTTTCAAGGAGTATCTGGATCAGTTTGTCATAGTGTTTATCAACAACATTTTGGTCTATTCCAAGAGTTAAGGGGAACATGAGAAGCATCTCAGCAGAGTGTTGCAGACACTGAGGGAGAATGAGCTTTATGCTAAATTCAGCAAGTGTGAGTTTTAGCTGCATGAAGTAGTATTCCTTGGACATGTGATTTCGAAAGATGGGGTACATGTGGATCCAAGGAAGATTGAAACAGTGGTGAATTGGCATGCACCTAAAACAGTGACAGAGGTGAGGAGTTTTCTGGGTCTGGTAGGTTATTATAGGAGGTTTGTGGAAGGATTTTCTATGATAGTTGCACCGATGACTAAGTTATTGAGGAAGAATCAGAAATTTGTCTGGAGTGAGGAATGTCAGAAAAGCTTTGAGGAGCTCAAGAAAAGATTAACAAGTGATCCAGTTTTGATTTTGCCTACTGGAGATGAGGGCTATACAGTGTACAATGATGCTTCAAGAAAGGGTTTTGGTTACGTGTTGATGCAGGGAGATAGGGTGATAGCTTATGCTTCAAGGCAACTGAAGCCTTATGAATTGAATTATCTGACCTATGATTTGGAATTGGCAGCAGTGATTTTTGTCTTAAAAATTTGGAGACATTATTTATATGGGGTTCAGACGGGGATCTTTACTGATCATAAAAGTCTCAAGTACTTACTAAGTCATAAAGAGCTAAATTTGAGACAGAGAAGGTGAATTAAGTTGCTTAAGGATTATGATTTGTTGATTGAGTATCATCCAGGAAAGACAAATGTAGTGGCGGATGCTTTGAGTAGAAAATCATCAATAGCCTATGCTCAGATAGTTTATCTGCCTTTATTGGAAGAAATGGCTAAGCTTAAGATAGGCTTGAAACAGGAGGAACCAAATTGTATTGTCGCTAATTTTAGAGTAAGGCCGATACTCAGGGAGAAAGTAAAGGTGTTACAAGCACAAGATGCAAAATTGAGGGAGCATTGAGAAGAAATTCTAAAGGGTAAGAAATCTGAGGTGGTAGTGAGAGATGATGGGCTCATGGTTGTAGGAAACATACTTTGTATTCTAAATGTCAAGGAGGTGAAGGATGAAATACTAGATGAGGCACACAATGCACCTTATTCCATGCACCTTCTGCATGCCTTTCCACCAGAAATGCTCCTGAAAATGTCTAGTGTGTCAGCAAGTCAAGACTGAACACCATGCACCTTCAGGAAAGTTAATGCCATTGTCTATTTTTGAGTGGAAGTGGCAAAGGGTGACTATGGACTTTTTGATGCGTTTGCCCAAGACTAGTAGGAAGCACGATGCCATATGTTATTGATCAGTTGACGAAGTCAACTCATTTTCTAGCAATTAAGCAGACTGATTCCTTACTTGTGCTAGCAAAGAAGTATATTGATGAGATAGTAAGATTGCATGTGATTCTAGACTCTATAGTTTCTGAAAGAGATCCTCGATTTACTTCGAGATTCTAGGGAAGTTTACAAGAGGCTCTAGGAACTAAGTTGAATTTCAGTACGGCTTTCCATCCTCGAACGGATGGGCAATCTGAAAGGATCATTCAGACACTTGAGGGAATGCTTAGGGCATGTGTGATGGATTTCAAAGGAGCTTAGGATGAGCATTTGCCATTGGTCGAATTTGCTTACAATAATTCGTA
>JAOSBO010039820.1:0-10984 GCA_027563915.1 Erythroxylum rotundifolium | reverse complement strand
AAAAATCATGAATTAGGAGTCAGCAAATGCATAAATACTTAAGAAAGCAGGGCTAATTCATAGTATAAATCTGGTTCTATCAAGTATCTTAATGTGTTTGTAGGTTTTGAGATCATGGAGTATACATATAAGCTTGGAAGAAGGTTTGACTTATGAGGATCACCAATTCCCACAAACCATGGGAATTCTAGTGATTCCTACAGATGTGGGAATCCTCTGCAAAAACTTTCTGGAGAGGAATCCCATGCACGTGGGGATTCCCATGAGCCCCATACAGAAAGGAAACTTAAGTTTTCCTCCCTCTTTCTTCTCTCACTCACTTTCAAAATTTCACTCCCTATCTCTTTAACCCACAATTTCCTCTCTTCCCCCTCTCTAAAACCCTTCATTTTTCATCTAGGTTCTTGGTATTTCTTCATCCCTTTTCATTAATCTTGCATTCCTTCATTCTTTTCATGCATCAATCATTCAAAAACATAAGGATTTAGGTGGGATTTTATTTTTCTCTCTAAAATCGAATTTCACTCTCTCTCTTTCATTTTTGCACTTTTTTCTTCTTATAATGACTCCACCAAGGACGAATAGGGTCAAGCAACTGATCGACGAGCGCCGTCTTAAAGTTTCCGACGAAGGGAAAACCAACTTAACAGGAACTTATTGGGGCTTATTTTCAATTTACTCAAAAGAAGAAGGTGCACATTTCCGTGACTTTAGGAATAGAGCAATAGTCACTCCTAGGTATTTCGATTTTGATGTGTTAGAAAACCAACTTTAATAATTAGCTAATAACATAGGGTGGAATGGAATTGTTCGATACGAAGTACCTATTTCTGCCACCCTATTGTTTGCTCAAGGTTACATGCGCTAATTTTTTCTAATTATAACCTTGGTAATTACCGCAAGCTCATAGATTGTTCTCGTAGTACCTAAAGTGTCGATCCCACGAGGAAGTGACTTAGTCCTAAAATCTAAGGCAGCTAAGCTCACAATACCTAAACTAATGTAGAAAATAACTTAATTGATGATCAAATTTGAGAAATTAAAGTGCTACAAGAATAACCAAATAGCAAGCCATACAAATAATCCAAAAAATAGCCTAGAAATAAACAAGTGAGAGAAAGGGGATTCAATTCGAAATTAAAGATAATATACCAATTATGTGAATTCTAATTTAACAGGCCTAGATGGTCTTAGGATGAATTACTCTCTCTTGATTTATAATTCTTAACCCTAATTGATAAACATTAATTCAAATTATGGAAATTACGATCTCTCGATCTGCAATTGATCTAAACCTAAATTAGTTCTGAATTTGTCCATTAACCTACAGGGAGTCTATGCTCGATCTCTCGTTACACAACTCTATTGATTTGATTAAGCTTTCTACTTATTGATTTACCTAACTCTCGTTAGCCTAAATCAATAATTTTCACTAGCTCTCCCTCTCAATTTATTGCCAAGTCATTAAGAATTGAAATAGAATCACAATTAAATTGAAATAAGCACCATCAAATAAATTTCATTGATCTCAAGAATCGAAAATACCCGAAGGTGAGTTTAGACAAAAGATCAACACTCAACAATAGTCATCCCAATCAATATTCAAATCTCATACAATAATGAAATCAAAATAGCAATAGCGAATACTAATGGAACAGATCTTGGAGGTCGTAATTGTGGAAAATTGCCTATTCCGGGAAGTACTTCGTGTTAAATGTATCTCCGTGGCTCTCTTCCTTCATCTCCTTCCTCAATCTTTTGATGTCTCTCTTTGCTCCTCTAATCCCTGTTGGTGGCTGCTACGTATTGTTCTATTTATTCTATAGCCCTAGCTTAAACTTGGGATCGAAACAGTCCAAAAAATAACCCAAAAATTGAGTTTTTGTGTCAAACCAATGCAGGGCACGATCGTGGCTATGCATATCATGATCGTGGCTGGTGCTTTACCCTTTTTGTCATGAACTTGGCTTGAAAAGCATGATAGTGGCCTGCTTTAATGCTCTCTGTCACGATCATGGTTTGGCTGCTTCTTGCTCTTCCTTCTTTGTTACATTCATAGCTTATATATACGATCGTGGCCTATGTCCTTTAGCCCGAAACTCTTTAAATCTTCACCGCTCTTTCCTATTTTCCCTACAACACTAGCACACATATCAAGGTACCTAAAAAATATACGATTTAAGCTCAAGAACTCCATCTAACCTATAAAAACACTTACATACATAAAATAACCTAATTAAAACCCTAAATTCATACTCAACACTCAATTTAACACTAAATGCATAACAAATTAAACCCTAAAACATCATGCAAAGCATAACTATCAACATCCTTACACTTAAACGTTTGCTTGTCCTTAAGCAAATAAAACGACAATATATAACATAACATAATATAAAGTAATAAACACACATTACAATAATATGACAATGACTCTAATCTTCATGAAATAAATTTAACCTTGGACATAACTGTTCGAGTTATGACAAATCATTATCTAGTAATATAGGTTGTTAGTGGCTTTGAGCTAAATATACAACTAAATCAAGCCTAGATGTTAACTTAATTACCCTTTTTGATTGAACACACTCATTAATAATTTTTTGGTCCCTTAGATTTTGTAACTATTCCTAAGTATAATTCCATGAAAATTCAAGCCTATTACATGTTTGGTGGGTTTTTTAATTGAAACATTTTTTTTGGCACTTGGCCTTTTACTCGGAGGAAAACATTTGTGATGAATGTCGATCTGGCTACTTGACTAAGTCATTTATTAACAACTTGGTTGAAACGTCATTATAGCTTTTTTACGCTAAGGCACACATTTGTGATACGTGTTGATCCGGTTACTCAACTATAACACTTTTTCAACTGGCAACTAGCTCTATTTATAACTCAAAGGCTAGTGGAATAGTGATTTATTAAACCTTTATTAAACAAACTTTTTTCTTTTTCTTTTTATTACCTACCTTATTGCTTTTAGCTTTTCGTTTCCATAAAAAATACTAGTCAAGCTACTTAAGCTAGAAAACATCAAATTATGAATGAATGCGATAATCTAGATTAAATTTACACTAAGTCCTAATTAGGTTGTATTTCGCAAGCTAATGATCATTCACAACCTAATAGGCTATGTCCAAAATTAAAATTTTTTCACTCAATCTAAACCATTGACACATTCACACATTTCACATAATGCAATCTAATACTATGATATGGTATGCAACATCACATACAACAGAAAAGCATAGAATCCCTTCCCACACTTGAACAACACATTGTCTTCAATGTGTGAAGGAAATACATAAAAAACATAACACAAAATGTGAAACAAAAATTGAAGTAATAATGAACAGATAAGAGTAAAAAATAACCAGAAAGAAAAATAAAAATAAACGTAATAATAAACCAAACAACAGAACAAAATAAAATTAAAGACAAATTGGGTTAGACTTGGATTTTATGGGGATAAAGGTGGTGATGGTGTGGGAGGTGGTACCTGAATCCCTTAAGCTTCGAAATACTGATGGAGTAGTTGGATCTCTCGACTTTGGTGTTGTTATGTACACACCACTTCCTTAAGCGTTCTGTCAGTTTCAGAAATGGTATCCAAAACCTTTGTCTCGCATTTGTCATCTTCTTCATCGTCTTCAAATTCTTCACTTGTCGATTCCACCTGTACTTGTCGATGTGCTCCAGAGCTTGAACTCGCCTGACCTACCCTGGTCTGTACATGTGTCTTCTCATGGATATCCTGCAGTTCCATATTAGTGGAATGAATGATTTTCACCTGAAATAAATGATGGTAGTCATGAAATTCTGGCGAGTGAACTGGTATTCTAATCCAATCCACCCCAAAATGTTCAACAATGGCAGAAACCATATACTTCGTCCCCAGATGGTTACTTTGCTTTCATTTAGCACAAGCGTGGATGTGCATACCAGTACACTATGGTCTATGCACTAAAATATGAAAAGTACCTTGGTCGAACACTTGTTGGTCTCTGATTTATCAAAGACTAGCTGACACATGAACTTGTGCAATAGTAAGTGTTGATGAGACCTAATAATGTTGTTATAGGCATTTTTTGCATAAAAATGCTCGATTCTGGTAAGCTCGTGCTAGTCTTTGGAAGCACGGAAGTCATTAAGTTGGTCAATAATGATGGATTCGAGGAATCAAAGCTGTGGAGAATTCTAAAGTTAGCTCTTCATAAACTAGAAATTGGAGCCTAATGAAGTTTTCCCACTGAATCCTCTCAGGTAGGTTCTCTACCCGCTCAAATACTTCTATCCTATTTAATTTATCAAAATCGAAATATTTGGGTACAATAATTTTTCTAGAATAAAGAGAACAAAAATGAGTACCTTCCTCCTCAATGTAAATAGGGAATGAAGTTCTGAAGTTGGTTGCCCATTTCCTTCTCTCTCATCCCGCGACTTGTTGTGCTCTATGCAGCTCTCATTGTGTCATTTGCCTGATATAAGGCATGATTGAGTCGAGTTTAGTAAAAATTTGAGTTTGAAAATTTCTAGAGAGATAAAATGACAATAAAGGTGAATGTGAAAGTTAAGTAAGAATTGAATATATAGGTGGTAGAAAGGGTAAAATGGTGAAATTTTCAATTAAAAAGTCACTTCCTTCACCTTTTATGCATAGTCGTAGGCCACGACCATAGCATGTGGCATATCAACTAGGGACAACTTAGTTGTAGGACACAATCGTGACCTTCTAGGCCATAGTCGTGGCCAGTGCGTATACTCCAACCCCAAAGTCCTTCTTTTCCAATTTGTTTATTCCTCTTTTTCCTTTTATTTAAACAATCGGAAAAAATAAACCTAACTACTGAATTCAACTAATTGACTAATAACTAATTTTTCCATAGGTTGCCTGTCGTATAGCACTTTTGCTAACATCGGTAGCTCGACGCTCCTTTTACGCTCACGGTGGTTGGAATGAATGATTTAATGGTAGCATTGTTATCACCCTCAGAGTCTGAACCTTCGCTACCATATTGCAAATTCCACCATCCTTGACATTTTCCTTGCCTCACCTCCTCTTTCACCAATGTTTCTTTTGGAAGGCATTTGTAGGATCCTTGATGTCTTCCCATTCTCCTCGAGGTTCAAGTTTGTTGTGATCCACAAGAGTGGAAGGAGCTCTGTACTCTCTAACAGTCACCTTGAAGGTCAGTTTCTCCTTTCCCACTAGCAATGTTAATTCGCCCTCATCCACATCAATCATTGCTCGTGCAGTGGCTAAGAAGGGCCTCCCCAGAATCATTGGTGTATCCTCATCCTCACCGATATCTAGAACATAGAAATCCATGTGAAAGATAAATTTGCCAACTTTTACTAGCACATCTAGTAAAATTCTCATCGGTCTATGCGTAGTCCTATCAGTTGTCCTAATCACAAACTTAGTGGGCACTAACCTTTGTAATCCCAATTTTAAGCTGAGAGTATAGGGCATCATATTTATCCATGAATGCCCTCTCTATGATGATCTTGTTGATACCACATGGAATGAAAAAGTCCCCTAGATCATCCTTCTTCACTATGCTAGGGGTGTCTTCCAGTATTCGATCCTTTCCCTTCTTTGTGACAGATTCTTGTAAATTCAGTTTAGCCTGTATTCATTCCATTACCTCCTTAATCTTCTGGAGCTTAATTTCTTGCAACTTTTCTGCTTCCCTTCTAGCATAAAATTCTATCTTTTAAAAAAATTAGTGTGGAAATATCTGTCAGGTCATTTGCATTGATTTGCTTACAGTCTCACTTGAAAGGTCTTTTTCAGCCAATAGACCTTCTCCTTCCCCCTCTTCTTCTGGCTCCTCATCCTGAGTTTGGCATATAACCATGATACGCTCCTTTAGGTTTGACTCGATGTTGTTAGGAAGAGTTTTAGCATTTCGAGTAGACATTGCTTCTGCGAGCTGCCCTACTTGGACATCTAAATTGTGGATAGAAAAAGCATGATTTTTCATGACTAGCTTGAAATTACTCTTAAGCCTCCTATATAATTCCTCCATTCCTCCTATCTTGTCCAAAATTCTGTCTAACTTCTAATCCATCGAGCTTGTTTTGTCCTTTTGGAAGCTCGATTGGCCTTGGGGTCTGAACTTCCCTCCATTATTGTTGTTCGACTAGGAGAAGTTTATGTGATTCTTCCACCTATTATTATAAGTGTTGGAGTAGGGATTATTACCGCCTCCACGTCCAAATTGGGCCCCCATATAGTTAACTTGCTCCTAGTTGTCGTCCCTCATCAGGTAACAGTCCATTATATTAGATACATCTGGCCGCATAGCTCACATTTCAGTTGCGCATCCTTTACCATAGCTGAGGATGATGCCTTCATATTGCTGATTTATTGCATCAAGTTGTTGATCTTAGCTTGCATTTCCTTCAGCTGATCGATAGCGTCCACTCCTTTCTGCTCCCTAAAGTTGGTAGGTTGTCTACTACGTTCACTGGTCCATAAACAACTATTACTGGCCATCTCCTCTATTAACTCCTCTACTTCATCGACCGTTTTCCTCATTAACGATCCTCCCAACTCTACATCAATGGTGCCTCTAGTATGTGGGTTAATTTAATTGTAAAATGTCTGCAACAAGAACTCCTTCAGTAAATTGTGATGTGGGCATCTCCTTTGCAGGTCCTTGTAACGCTCCCACGCTTCATAAATAGACTCCCTATCACCTTGTTAGAAGTTTGTAATTTCCTTAATAATTTTGGTGGTCTTTATTAGCAGGAAGTATTTATCTAAGAAGGCACATACTAGCTGTTCTCACATTGTAATATTAGCAGGGCTCAGTGAATTATACCAAGCCTTCACTTTATCCCTAAGTGTGAAAGGGAATAGCCTAATCCTTACTACGTCTTCTGACATCTGGTAAAGCCAGAAAGTATTGAAGATCTCGAGAAAAATCACGATGTGAGCGTTCGGGTCTTCGTTTTCAGTCCATAAAATTAGACATTCTACTAAAGCATATTAAGGAGTGCTGGCTTTATTTCAAAAGATATCACTTGAATCACAATCTAGCCACTCCTTTGGTTGCAGGATTAAACCATGGCCTTATAAAATCCATAAGCTTCCTCTGTTGCTGCCTTTCAGGGATGACTTCTTGATCCATGTTGCTTTGGAACTCCTCAGCCATTTGTGCTTCCTCAAACTTTTCTTCTTCTTTTCGTCGAGCTTTCCTAAGGGTTCGATCTAAACTTGTGATATCTAAATCTAAAGTCTAACCTGTGTGACTTGAACCTCTTGTGACTCTTGTGTTCATATAAGAGCACGATTTCTACGTGAAATTAATGAAAACGAATCAAAAATTAAAACTACTCTAATGCCTTAAGCTATAGAACCAAATTGCCTTCCCCGACAATAGCACCAAAAACTTGTTCGCTCAAGGTTACATGCGCTAAGTTTTACTAATTATAACCTTGGTAATTACCGCAAGCGCATAGGTCGTTCACATAGTACCTAAGGTGTCAATCCAATGATGAAGGGACTTAGTCCTAAAATCTAAGGCAGCTAAGTTCAAAATACCTAATTAAATAGCTAATGCAGAAAATAACTCAATTGATGATCAAATTTGAGAAATTAAAGTGCTATAAGAATAACCAAAAAGCAAGCCACACAAATAATATGAAAAATAACCTAGAAATAACCAAATGAGAGAAAGGGGGATTCAATTCGAAATTAAGGAACATATACCAATTATCCGAATTCTGATTTAATAGGCCTAGACGGTCTTAGGGCGAATTGCTTTCGATTTATAATTATTAACCCTAATTGATAAAACCCTAATTCAAATTATGAAAATTATGATCTCTCGATCTGCAATTGATCCAAACCTAAATTAGTTCTAAATTTGTCCACTAACCTACCGGGAGTCTATACTTGATCTCTCGTCTCACAACTCTACCGATTTGTTTCAACTCTCTACCTATTGATTTACCTAACTCTCATTAGCATAAATCAATGATTTTCACCGACTCACCCTCTCAATTTATTGCCAAGTTATTACGAATTGAAATCGAATCACAATTAAATTGAAATAAACACCATCAAATAAATTTCATTGATCTCAAGAACTGAAAATACCCAAAGTTGAATTTATACAAAAGATCAACACTCAACAATAGTTATCACAATCAATATTCAAATCTCATACAATAATGAAATCAAAATAGTAATAGAGTATAATATTGGAACGGATCTTGGAGGTCACAACTGTGGAAAACTGCCTATTCTAAGAAGTACTTCGCGTCAAACGCATCTCCATGCCTCTCTTCCTCAATCGCTTGATCTCTCTCTAGGTCGCTCTCAGATTTCTTTGCAAAACTCTCTGTTTGATTGACTCTCCTTACTCCTTTAATCCCTGCTAGTAGCTGCTAGGCATTGTTCTATTTATTTTGTAACAGCCTTAGGTCAAACTCAGGATCGAAATGGTCTAAAAAATAACCCAAAAATTGAGTTTTCATGTCAGCCCGATGTAGGGCACGATCATGGTCGCGCATATCACGATTGTGACCCGTGCTTTACCCTTTCTGTCATAAGCGTAGCTTGATGTGTATGATCGTGGCTTGTCTTGCCGCTTTCTATCACGTTCGTGGCCCAATATGCACGATCGTGGCCTGACTGCTTCTTGCTCTTCCTTCTCTATCACGATTATGGCCTATATGCACCCATGTGGCCTATGTCCTTTATCCCAAAACTATTTAAATCTTCAGCGCTCTACCATGTTTGCCTTGCAACACTAGAACACACATCAAGGTACCTAAAAAATATGTGATTTAAACTCAAGAATTCCAACTAACCCATAAAAACACTTAATACATAAAATAACCTAATTAAAACCCTAAATGCATACTCAACACTCAATTTAACACTAAATGCATAACAAATTAAACCCTAAAACATCATGCAAAGCACAACTATCACCTATCTTTAGAGTTTTTCATAACAGTTAGTTATAACTCTAAAATGGAATTGTTTTGGTTTAAGTTAGGTGGAAATGTTTTATTATTCTGTCATACGTGAATTGTTTAATTTATCGAATGCAAAAATTTTAGACGATCATCCAGATTTTGATGTTGATGCTTATTGGAACACCCTCATGAGTGAAAAACATTTTGATTCATATAATGCACCGAATTCTCTAATCTGAAGTGCTGAGCATTTGCTATTACACAAATTTATACGCCTAACTGTGTTTAATAAAACAGAAATTAATAAATGCTTAGCTAAAGAACTTTTCTTTTTATAGTGCATGGATAAAAGCTTAAAATCAACATACCTTACAAAATTTTTCGATTATGAGTGAGTGTGATTAATAAAAAGAACACGTCTTCTGGGATAGCTCATATTGTTTCTTCTTTGGGTGTATTTTATAATGTTCATAAGAAGAATGTGCATATTAATCCCCACGACATGTTGACAAAGTCTATTTGAGACGTTCTGAGATTGTGGAGGTCCAATCTATGTAACTTTGCAATCCTCAGACGTGTACTGTAGTGAGGACCAAGAGGGGCGCCAATGTAGTCGTAGACCGACCCTCTACATCTAGTGCAACTCCAGAACTAGAGGACGAAGCAGTAATAGAGGAAACGAGGGAACCAGTGACAATTAACAAATATCAACCGATTCTCAACCAAATAGCCACAAATCAATAATAGATGACATCCCAACTCGATGAACTCAACTCTTAAATGCAATAAGTTCATAAGGAGCAATGCAGTTTAAAGAGAAGGTTCCTTAATTTCTGTTGGAGGAACAACTTTGAAGCTCCTACACCATCACCGCCACCACCACCATCCAAATAAGCTTTTCTTACCCTTCAGTGCCTTTTATTTCACATCTATTTGTTTTCTTATCATTTGTGTGTGCTATATCTTTTGTTTAGTTCTATTTTCATTAATTTTGGTTTGAATTCAGTATCTCTTGTTTAGTTTAATATTATATGTTAGTTTCAATTTCTTTTGTTGGTGTTGTTTTCATTTTTAGTTGGTTTAATGTCATTGTCAATCATTTGGGGCTTAACTTGTCACATTGAGGACAATGTGATCTTTCAATGTGGGGAGGTGACATCAAACTTCTTACTTGCATTTTTCTTAAATTGTGTTGAATAGGATGCATGTTTAGGCATATTGTATGTGCTTTGTGTCAATAATGGTGATTTGTGTTAGTAATGGAACTACATTTTAGTCACTCTAACAAATATTGACATGAGATTATGTCATGTTAGTTGGAATTAGATTGAATACATGTTTGAACTCTTATTAGGCTACTTGAGTAGAAAGTGAACGATATAGAGTAATGAAAAGTAGTTGGTTACATAAGCTTAGTCACAAATCAACCTTTGAACAATGAGGTAATGTAGAGATGTATAATGAGTTTTCATTTAACCTAAAGTGAGGATTGAGCCATATGACTCTATCTATAGCCATTTCATTTCTTGCTTGAGTGTTACTTTTTCAGGTTACTACCTTTAGAACTTATTTTGAATCGGTTTGAGTCTACTGGATGCATGCTTAATAGAGATGATCTAGGCCCTTTTTGTGTTAATCCTTGGCTTAAATAACCCACCCATTAATTATCTCTTACTACCCCTGTTGAGCCCTAACCTTTTGTTTGTGAAAATACCTAAAAATTTAAAACTTTAAACCCTATTATCCTACCCTTTTCACAAGCTTAGTAGGGTATTAAGTAAAACATTAGTCGGGATATTGAGTTACCAAGATGAGTTTAGTATACTTCTGCATATGAGTTACATTGGATATCATGCTATTTTGAGTCATAGTTCTTCCATGTAAAAAAAAAAGAAAACAAAAAGAAGAAAAGGAAGAACAAGTGAGTAGCGTCAATAGTGTAGAATATTGATTACATTTGTACGTCTCGAAGTTATGTTTTGTTATCCCATTTTTATTTTCGCTTTTTACTTTACTAATGCTTGTGCTTAATCCTCTTGCCCTTCTT